>VDFB02375238.1:0-53175 GCA_007258455.2 Sequoia sempervirens
CGATGAACAACTTAAAAATACTCTTGCAAAGATATCCCTATGGTACCTAATTAAGGATTCACCTAATTATCACACAATGATTCAAACAAACTTGCAACAAGTTCATGTCCCTTCTAATGTGCAACTAAATGACATAGCATCCATGATCAAAGGAATAAATGATGACATTTCTTTCCTCCAGAATGAACTCCCCCTTTGGAATTCCAAAAAGAAAATGATGGTTTCATAATCATAGCTCACTACAATAGGATAGGGATAAAGCAAACCCTTTTTGAAATTGGCTTATGCCTTAATTTATTTAGCGTAAACCTCATGGATAGGCTTTGTGTGGATAAATCAAAACTTTAACTAATCTCTTTATCTATTAGTGGATTTAACAATGTTGGAAGGGAACCACTCAGTGTGATTACTTTTCCTATTACATATGGAAAAGCTACTCAAGATACACCTATCCATGTCATGCCCGATAATATTTCATGTACAACCTTCTTTTAGGAAGACCATGGGTTCATACAATGAATGGGGCCCCTTCTACTCTTTATCGTAAAATCAAGTATGTCTACAAAAACATAGTGTAGACACTTGAAACTGATCATGAGCCTTATATTTTCTTACAACTTGAGAAGAAAAGAAAGAAAAACCATTAAAAAAATTAATGCCAACTACAAAAGTAGAACCCGTGCAACAAAAATATTAAAAAAAACACATTAAAGAATTCACGAAGCTATTAGAAGATGATTGGGGTTCCTTAGACTTTGAACTAGCATTCATGGGAGAATACAAGATTATAAACAAAGAATATGACAAGGGAAAATAAAAAGAGGTAATATCAACTCAAAAATTGAAAAACCCTTTGACAACATCCACCTCAACCACTTCAGAACACAAGACCAAAAATTACACAACCAAATTTGATGAAACTGAATATCAACAACCAGTGAATCCTAAAGAAATTAAAAATCTTTATAGAAGAGGTTATGAGCTTATGAAACAAATTATATATAGTGGAAAAGGATGTGGGGCTAGAGAAAAAAGCATCAATGTCCCTATAGATCATAACATTCAAGAAACAACTCATGGTCTTGGTTATTGTCCTTTGATATAAATAAGCAAGCCTTCACTTGATATCAACACTATTACAAATGATCATTTTAAAGAAATACAAGAAATAAGAAAATATTCTCTTAATGTTAATTTCATCATGCAAAACAATAATTATTTGAATTCATTAGATTTTACACCCTTCTATAAAGGAGAGAAAATAATCTCACAATCTAAAGAGTCTTGCATAAGTATGACATCTTGTAGTAACTAAGAGATATATTTCTTGTAAAATAAATGAACTTCTTCTACCATTGATCAATAGGGTATCTTGTTGAGACTCCTCCAAGATCACTTAATATCTATCCCTCTAAACTCGAAAGAAATTTTACTACAAAAATTCATTTTGTGCTTATTCATAGAGTTCATGGTCATGCTACTAACAAATGTAAGGCTTTAAGTAACAAAATTCAACATCTTAAGGATTTTGGCACTCTTCCTTGTGTTGATGCACATAATTCCTATAACTAATACTTATTTTCATCCTATTCAGCTCACCTTTGTCCTGCACTAAGTGGGGGCAAGGGCTTAGGTAGCCTTGTCCTTGTATGTAACTTGTTCCCTATTTTGGCTAGTTGATCACCTTTCGTGAACATATCAAAGCAAGCATGGGATGTGGACAACATGCCTTAAGTTACCTCACATGTAACATACTCCTTTTTTCATGACATAGCTTATCAAAAACATATGACTTGGGGATATGTGCAAGATCATGATGGGCCAAAAAGTGGCGATATGATGGGTATGTGTAGGGTATGTGGCTGATGATTTTTTTTTTACCCAAAATTGATGAAATGAAAAGGGTTTTTAAAGGATATTATCAGCTTTCTGCCAATATAAATTATGCTTTACTTTGAATTTAATAAATAATTATTATTCATTTTCTATTTGAATTACGACTAAAGTCGATTGATTGGCGGTGAAAAACATCTATAGCTTTCAAAGCTGTATCACATTTTTTGAATCCAAAATATGTGTCACATTCTATGGTTCACATACTATAGGATTAAAAAATTGAATTTCATGAAGTTTTGACCAAGTTAAAGGTAATTAGACATACAAGTTTTTATATTTTTTTAAAAGTTGTAATGAAAATTCATAATTAATTATTTGCTTGAAAAAAATTACAAAAAAATATGCATCACCTCAAGACATGAGTCCTCTACTTATATCTAAAATATTATAAAAAAATATTATCATTTTATTGTGGTTGGGTGGTTGAATAGACACCTTATTTTTTCCCTAAAATTTAAGTGCTTCTGCATTGAAATTTCAAATTTTCACCAAATAGATTTTTTTTTTAATAAATAAACCTAGTAGTTTAGAAACTACATTCAATTTTCTACAAATTTTATTCTTACATATTTTTGAAATAATATAGACAACTTATTCAAATTTTTACATCAATTTGCCTAACTCTGATTTTTCAAAATTTTATTGCCACTTAAGGGCTTGTTTTTCCCATGATGATCCTACACATACGCTTGGCATAGGAATTTCTAAATAATCTCTCATGTCTTCTTCTACTTTAAAGAAATTGCTCACTGTAATGGTATTAGCAACAACTTTAAAGTGGGGGCATACATTGGCACTCATGTTTCACTGTGTGATTTTTCTTTTTCTTCTTGTGATGTGTTATCTCCTCGGTGGTGTCATTGCGCTTTATTTCCTCCAAAAACATGATATTTATTTTGACTTGTCCTCTCTTGGAAATATTAGATACAATGTTCCCCAAGATGAGACCTTGCACTTGTCCTCTCTTGGAAATAAGATGAGACCTTTTTCTCTTGCCCTCTCTTGGAAGCACTAGGTATGATGTTCCCTAGGATGATACCTTGTATTTATCCTCTCTTGGAGAAGTTAAGCATGATTTCCCCTAAGATTAATACCTCACATGAACTAAGAAACATCCCTTTGAACATACATTACACTCTTTGTGTATTTATAACAATTATTATATGGCCACCTTGCATAGCAAGGTTTGCATGCCTTTAGAGCCATCATTTTTATTCATGAGCTCCAAGCATACAAAGTTTTGGTTGTTTCATGAAGCTCAAATATCATTTTTGTGTGGCACCTTATTAAATTTATCATGAGGTATAACTTTTGTATGGTTTGAGTGGGAAGCCCAGTCTGAGGCATGACTTTTCCCATAGCCACTCACATTTGTGTGAGCACATATCCACTATACGTGTCTCACCTTCTTGGATTATTCACCTAGTGGAAATCCAAGATTTTCGTTGCCTTAGAGTGAGTATGCATTTTTGGCCAAACAACCTATATTTCATCCACATAATTTTAGAAAAATGAATGAAGGTTGATCCACCTTTTTATTTTTACTTGTTTTTGTTTCTCTCTCTTTTAGTCATTGACATTGCATGATTATGTATCTTGATGTTTCATATCATACACCTTGTGCATGTGCCTTTTTTCTTATGTCTATTTAACTTAGGATCTTAGATCTTAGGGATTTGACCACCTCCTTTATCTTTTTTATCCTGGACCATCTGAATTGATACGATTGGACCCCTCTTGAATGTACACTTTACTGTATGTTTCAAGCAAGTTCATCCTCTCACTAAAGTGGGGGCTAAATGTAGTGTCAAAAAATAGGTCCTTTTACATTTTCACTCTCGTTTGGGTCCTTCTTGTGGATTATGGCTTGATTTTGCCTTCATTTAGTGTTGTAATATGGTTAACACATTCACATTAGATCTTGGGCCCCTGTGAACTAGTGGAATTTAATGGTGCTTTGAAAAAGTGTTGTGAAGTGTTGTAACACACTTTCATTCTTTTTCTATTGTTTTATTAATTAACTAAGCATAATAAACATAAGTTTAGTTATAATCATCCTTAATCTAGCCTTATTTGGAGTGTTGTAAAGTGTTGTAACACACTTTCACATTCCTCTAGGCTTGCCATTAATAATTGGTATTTCTTATGCTTTAATTGTCCCTATTTTTCATCCACAAGCCTAATTTATTGTATCTTTTTTAGGATAATCCTGACACCAATAAGAAACCAATTATAATTCAACTATCTTTGGCTCGTGTGGCCTAGATTTAGTGATTTGGGACTCATTCACCACCTTGGGCGAATGAGTCCCACCTATATTTTTGGGTTCCAAACATGTTTTCATACCTTTCTAAGAAATTTTGATTTTTGGTCCCATACATTATGCATAGTGGGACTCATTTTCCATCTTGGGAGAATGAGTCCTATGTGACAAAAAATCAAGTTTAATTCAAATTTCTAGAAATTTTTTATTCTCCTAGATCTGATGTTGTCTTGTAGTGTTTTAATTTCAATCATTCTTGCATAATTATGTATAAATATAAGGTGATTTCACTCATGTTCACCTAAGCATTCAAGAGATCACCTAAGACTTTTGTGAGAACATTCTTAATAGCAAGTTGAGTTCACAAGAGCTTTCAAGTGTCTTCAAGAGCATTCAAGAGCATTCAAGGGAAAAATTCTTCATCAATTGTTGCAAAAATTCAAGATTCATCATCATGGCAAGGTTCTAATAACATTATTTCATGCTTCATTATCTTATTTCATGATTTCATTTTAGTACCTAAAAGGTGTTTCACCAAGGCAAACCCCCATTCCCTAACAATCAGAATTTTTTCCCTCTATAATGTGTGATTGCAAGGTTGTAGATTGAAGAAAAGTGGATTTGAAGCCTTCAAATGCATCAAACAGACAAAATTACAAATGTTATCAAAGTTGTCATGAAAAGTTGTCAAGAATCATAGAAATTCGGATCTATGGAAAATAATCCATCCAATTTGCATGAAACCAGTGGGAAAGTGCTTATTCAATCCATCATTAGAGGTTTACAAAGTTTATATTCAAGATTTTTCTCTTGGGATACTTCACAACAAAATGGGACCGATCCCCTAGTTGTGGAAATGAGTCCCACTGTATGAGTTTTTTAGAAATCTTTGTAGATTTGGATACCCATTTGGCTGAAATTTCATCCTATGCAAAGACCCCCGATCTGGGACTGATTCACCCAAAATGGAAAATGAGTCCCACAAGGCTTAAAAATTAGCACTTTTAGGATTTCAGAGCTCAATTCTATCTCCAACAAGTTTCCAAGTGCAAAATTTGTATTTATAGCTTCCTTCTTTTCTTTCATTTTTATTTCTATGTCATTTACATCAAGTTTACATGAAACTAGGGTTAGAGTTACATCTTGCATTCCATTTGTTTCTCCCAGTTCTTACTTGGTGGCGAACCACTTAGTAGACATATTTCAATCCCTAGAGCAATCCCTTTGCTAGATTTCAATCTCCTTTGCACTGAAATCTCAAGGATTTGTTCTTGAGTGAAGAAAAAGAAAATTGTCTCTCTCCTTTTAGGTCCAAATTCCTAGAATCAAAAGAGAGCACCCCAATTTTCTTTTTTTCACATCCAAGTTAACCACAATAGGAGGAAAAATGATAATATCCATAGAAGGTTCTATTCCTTATTTTGTTGGAGACATAACTTTAATTTGTAATGGTAAAAGAGGACATTCATCATTTATTGCTTCTAGTTAAGTTCAATTTTTTTTTTCAATGTTATTCTCACTGTTTATCTTTCGAGCAATAGCACAATGTCTACGCCTATACTCTCTAGAATTTTAGTTCCTTTTATTATGGTTTTCAATTTTTGTTTTTTGTAGGAGTTTTTTTTTCAATCATAGGTTCATTTTCTTCTTGTGAGGGAAGAACATAAGAAACCATGGAATTTTGTTAAACCTGAACCATAGATTTTTGGCAACCTAATTCTTTCTACCACTTCTAGCATTTTTCACCTAAAAGGGGAAAGATGGGCCAAAAAACTTGGTGGTTCACTCAGAGTAAGATGTAAAATATGTTATTTAGACTAAATGGAATGATTTAAGTGAAATTTAAATGAACTATTTGAGATATTATGAATGCAAAACCTAAGAAACAAGTGATGTTTGAGAACACATTGTGTTATGGAGAAAACACCTAGAAATGAATGTAAAGTTGAACATAAATGAACCAAACTAGAAGTGTGCACCTAAAATGTGGATGAAGATTGGAAATGGATTCTGGAATGTTGATAATCCTAATTTTAGGGCCTAGTGGGACTTATTCAACATTCTAGGTGAATCAGTCCCATTTCTACAAAACTGTGTCGGAACCTGTTTCTAACAAAGGGGTGTCTAAAAATGCAAAAAACTCAAAATTGACTTGGAAGTGGGACTCATTCGCCACTAATGGTGAATGATTCCACTTTTTAATTTTTGAATATTCAAAGGTGGATTCTAAAGCTTATGATCTTCACTTTAGCTTTCTGTAGGTGTCTACTTCTGAAACTATGATTTCCAAACCTAAAAATGAGTTTTAGTTGATATTTTTACTTTTTGAATGAGGAGAATACTTGACACACCCTTAAACTTGAATCTAGATGATTTCCAAGCTTCCAAGAGACCTAAATCTGCAATCAAACAAGATAGGAAAGACAAATGTTTAATGTTAGGGCATGGGGGTTTGCCTTGGTCAAACCCATTTTAGGTAATTAATCTAAAATGATGAAAGATGCAATAATTGAGTTGGTTACCTTTCCATGATGTTTGATCTTGAAATTCTACAACAAAACATGAAGAATCTACCCTTGAATGTCCAAAAAATGATATATTGGTGACTTGAAATGATAAAACCCTAAGTTCCTTGACTTGAGATGGAAGATTGGTGGATGAATGAATAATAAGAGATATGAATTAGAGTTAAAAGACTTATATTTATAGGAATTTCACCTATTTCACCTATTAATACCTCATCATAGGCTAACATGAAGTAATATTAAACTTAAATTTCACTTTTTTCCTACTCAAAGGTTAGAATTGGGCCAAATGGGACTCATTCATCACACATGGTGAATGGATCCCACCTGGATGGGACTGATTTTCCATGCATCGTGAATGGGTCCCATAGGGAGCATTTTTACAACTAGGAACCAGGAGATAAGGAAATAAGGTTTAAATTGCAACTTTGTCATGTATTTGATCAATTTAAACCTTGGGATGCACAATATGGGTTAATAGAGGCCTATTAGTGATTATGTAAAGAGTAATTAGGTCTTCGGACACAAAATTCAAAGTGAAAGTGTGATTAAACACATTTTACAACACTAAAATGAGGTCCACATAGCCTAGGAAGGCACAAGAACCAATGTGAATGTGCAAGACACATTGCAATAGTAGTTTATCATTAAGTTTAAGTTTTAAGCTTTCTAAATCAATGTAATAATGTTATTAAACATATTTTATAATGTTGAATTAGGGAGAAGTAGGTTTTGTTGGTTGTTTTTCTTGTAAACTAGGTTGGTCTCCTATTCTACCTATGGAGTAGCCAACTCCAATCAAGGGTAGCTCGGAGGATCTGGACCAACTGACAAGATTCAGTCAAAGACTAAGATCTTCTGCACTTTAGGCTTTCCAAAACTAGGGTAGGTATACCCACACAATGCCTTAAAGAAGACTAGACATTGCTTTTTATAGCAGATAACTCCTGATGTCAAGCGTTGAGGACCTCAAATGGGGCTAGATTCTCAGTAGCTCAACCTTGAAGCAACTAGGAGGTAGGACACAAACTAAACAAAAGATATTCAATGATTTGTAGATTAAAAGGTTTCTGAGAGGAACTAGGCCGCAAGACAGATCAGTGCCTAATATAGGGTCATGGAGTCACACACAAAAGATGGAATTCATCTGCAAATAGAGCTCAATCAGTGGATCTTGTTTTGTTGATGCCTTGCATCAATTGTCAATGCCTTACACTGACAATCCAACTCTTGTTACCAGTTAGACTCTTCTTACCAAATCTAGCTTGCATACAAACAATCACTATCACTTGCTCAAATGGTTTTAACTACTCCCTTGAAGCAGGCCTATCAAAAAATGACATAGTCTCATGAAATATGAGAAGATGAACAAAGGCACCTTATGCATTCATTTAAATGATCAAAGTATACAAGCATGGAGACAATCTAATGGCATATGCATGAGAGACGTGTGCTAATAGATAAGTGTATCCTTTTATATACACTTCAGGGTAGTTTGCATAGTGAGCCAGAACTTCTGGTAAGTTCTTGTGATGATTTAAATTTTGATGGGAAAACTACTAATCAGAATGAGCATAATAGTTCTAGCCATGTAGCAGATTGTGAGTGCTATTTTTGTTAGCTGGATGGAGTTTTCAATAAATGTGACAGTATGCAAAATACTGAAGCTAATTGTTCTCAGCTTCAAAATGATGTAATTGATGTAAAGCATGGCTTGTTGTCACATAACAGTCAGTATTTGGAAAGTATGCCTGATTTCCAAATACATAGTGATTTTGAACATGTTTATAGTGTTCATTGTATTGACCTGTTGAGAGATACTAACATGTTTTATTAGGTAGCTATTTGTGATCAGACTATGTTTTCATATGGTCTTGATCAGTATTCACAGGTATTGCCACATGACACAAAATCAGATAATGAAGAGTGTGTCAATGATAAAGTTTATTGGATTTGGTTGCCAGTTGAAGATAAAACTAAACAGAGAGTAATTTTTCACTTGCACAGAGGCAATCAGGTACTTGTGTTTGCAAGGGTGTTGTCATTCATATTGTTGCAGTTTGGCAAAGGCAAGCATGAGTTAGGGAAGACCAGCTCATTCTGCAAAATTATATTTGACAAGGGTAAAAGCTAGCTCTTAGCTTTCATTTGGTGGCCTAGTGTCATCAAATGAAATAAGGAATCAACAATGTGACTCTTGAATTTCCTGTTCATGGACAATTCTCAAAGTGGTGCTTCATCTAAAGCATTTTTTTTCCATGAACATTAGGTTAGGTTTTTTTTTTTCTGGTCGGTTTTGTTTTGCTATGTCTGCTAACCTTGTCTAGTTATCTCCTCGTTGTTTTGGGTTTCCTTTTGTTCTGGTCTACTCTCCCTGAGATCTAAATTCTTGCTATGCCCACCAGGGGCATACATCCCCAACTGGAGCGTATGTTAGTGCCTATTTTGGTTGTCTCTCATTTTCCAGTTGTTTTCCTTTGATTTTCCTGAAAAATCTTTAGCTTGTAAATTTTCTATCATTTTGGCATGTGGGATAAATGGGCTCCCATCAGGGTTGAGCTCAACGTGCTAAGTGTTCATGTCTCAGATGGCTAGATCTTTCTTTTCTTCCTTGCCTTGTGTTTTTCTTTACCTAGCGGAAACGGAACTAGAATGAAATCATAATCTAGATTTTGGCCTTTGGTTTGTCTTTCAGGTTCCATTCCGGCCTCGGCTCCGCCTCTTCACTTGTATTTTGTTTTGTTTCCTTTGGTGGGCACGGGATCGGAATGGAAACTAGTTTTGGAACCTTTCTCATGCTTATGGTTTTGGGTTTTGCTCCGACCCTGGCTCTGCTCACTTTGTTTTCCTTTTGCTTTTGGCGGGCACAGGACCAGAATGGGAATCTATTTTGGAACCTTTTTCGAGTTTCCTATTTCGGGTTTTGTCCTGTTCCTAGCCCCGCGGCTTCTTTGTCTCGTGTCAATTCTAGCTCCGCCTCCACGGTCTTTTGCGGAGGCAGGAGCAGGATGGTTTTCGGTCCTGATCTCTTTTGTTCCTTTTTGTCCCCTGCTCCGACTCTGACTCCTTCTCTTTCTTGGTTCCAGCTCCGCCTTAGTCTGGTTCCCTTTCCGCTTGTCTTTTTCTTCTTTGACCTACCTGGCCGGTGCACTTGCCACTTATGTCTTTTTGTGCCCCATTTTCGTTCTTTACCAGCGCTTGGTTACCGCTTTCACCAGCCCCCCGATGTGCCTTTGGCATGACTTTTGGCTCTCGGGGTGACATCTTGGCGACCTCTGTTTGTCTCCCTAAGGTCTTATCGTCTCAGCCAATGTTTACTATGTCGGGGATATGTCTCCTCAACTCTTGCTTGTCTCATCAACTTTGGTCGCCCCTTTTGTGCTCGGTATGACTCCCTTCAGCCGCGGTGACTTCGCCATGATGTTTGGCCGAATGCGCCTAGTCTTGCCGAATGGTATGTTTGCTCGATGAAACATTGGGTTCTCGGTGTGTTGTCTTCCCAACTCCATGGTGTCACGTTGACTGGTTTTCTGGAAGCTATGGTGGACATGGATCGAGCCAGTAATGCATTCAATGTGGTTAGTCACTTGGCCCGTGGCTCGAGAATGACAACGATTAAGATTTTTGTAGATTGGCATGATGGCCTCGATTTGGTCCTGAGCCTTGATTGCTGGTGTGAGTTGGTGTGGTAGAGATGGAATTTATTGCAGAGCTAGGGCAATGGGTTCTCTGAGGTGGATAGGTTGTTGAGACAGATGGCTTCTGCATTTGTGGCCTCCAAATTTGTGATGATCGCACCTGCGGATTTCCTGGACGGCATGGTCTGTGTACCTTCCTGGTTTGACTACCATGGCCACCCATCCTTATACCTGCTTCTTCTAACCTGATCGGATCTACATCAAGATTTCCTTGGGATCACCTGGCACAAAGCATTTAATGATATCCTGTGAGGCGGGTGAAGGACTGGTGATGTTTCCTGCATGCTGTTTAGGGTTTGTCCAGTCAACTGTTGACATGTAGTTTCCCTGGTCGGTTGCTTGTTGCTCTCCTTATTCCTATAAAAGGAGAATTCATGGCTAGATGTAGGGGTTCCAAACTTTTGTGTTTAGTTGCACTTTCTGAGTTCTGGGATTGATCTGAGATAGGCTAGGGTTTAGTCTTGAGTCAATATTGAGTCTATAAGCTGTAAAGTCTGAATTTCTTTGTAAATGCAATCAGTTTGTACAAGGAACACATGAAGATGCTTCAACTGCTCTTCATCATTTTTAGTAGGAGGAGGAGGCACATCATCAATGCTATGATGGCTTCGACTTCTACTCCTCCTTCCTCCTTTTTCTTGCACTTGTTCTTCATCATGCTAGCAATAAGAGTCATCAAAGGAATCTAACTCCTCTTCATAGGCCGACCAACTATCATCATCATTCCAATATTGCTCATGATCAAGCAACTCTATTCTAGAGGTGCAATTTGATCTCTAACTGAAATCAATGTCATCATGATCTATAAGATCACCATTAGAAGGGGCATCAGACTCACTTGCATCATACCCTACATCCAGGAGGTCCCCATTAGTGTCGAGGATGATATGAGTTGCCCACAACAACATAGAGTTGTTGTGTGCATACCTTTGATATTCAGTGGCTAACAAATATGATATTTGTTCACAACTTAGTAGGTCAATGTTTTGTCCTACCCTCTCAACCACTTCTTCCTCTTATTGACCTCCACCAGGACTAGATGCAATACCAAGCAGCAAATCAGGATATCCCAAGGTATCTACAAAAATATTACCTTCATGAGGGTGGACCTCCACATCCTCACAGTCAAACCTGATATCCTCTAGGGTACTCCCTACATTAGCAACCTCATTTGTCTTCTCATGAAGACTTGTGTCAAGACTGCACTCATTTGTGCACTTGAACTGCTTAACTGTCTCATCACATTGCTAATTACACCTCCCTTCTTCAAAGAGCCAGTCCAACTAATGTTCCTCTTCAGGTTCTTGGCTTGGGAGACTCAAACTCTGATCTCTGGCTTGGGGCACCACTTCTACAAGTTGTTCAAACACAACTTCTTCATCATCTGATGAAGCATCATCAAAGGTATCAAGGAACAAAGTCCCGAGCTGATACCATGAACAAATGGAGTGCACTGGTAAGCAAGCAAACCAATCATCAGCCACACCTTCTAAAGTTCTTACAAAAAACTTCATGACCACATCCTCTTTTTCAATCTGACAGTCTTCCATGAAATCAATGAAAAATTGCATATGTATTGATGCTGAATCTTCAATTTCACCTCTAAACTTGGGTAAATGTTTATTAATTCCCCAAGGGACAAAATGTGGGTAACCCTGGATTCTATCAAAATCCAAAGGGTTGTATCTTTCATTATCATACGCCCTTTTATGAAGACAAGACTGTGCCTTAAGCATGGTATCATAGCTTGTAGAGGGAGCATTAGGACAGCAATGCATTTTGCAAATGAAACCTATCCCTCTACACTATCCAATTGCAATATTCAAATATCCCTTGATGACAGTGTTTGATCTCACCAAATAAGGGAACTAAAGTTTTTTCAATGTTTAAAAGCATGAAGAATACCTAGAAACATTGCAGCTTTGGAACTTTCTTCAAATCTTCAATGGGTTTACTTTGACAGAGTCGCCACCTCTTTTATAGAGGACAAAACTTCAAATGATATGAAGTTCACTTACATATAAGTCCTTCTCTGAGCTCATTCCACCAGTAGAGCACCATAAATATTTCAGGCTGACTACAATAAAACTTTCTTCAGGCCTAATATTCTTCAAACTTTGAACATAACCAACATGGAAAACAAAAATATGAATCTATTGCACACAATATGACTCATAAGGCCAAATTCAATTCACTCCCTAGCGGAGTCGCCAATTTGTTGGTTGTTTTTCTTCTAAACTAGGTTGGTCTCCTATTCTACCTATGGAGTAGCCAACTCCAATCAAGGGCAGCTTAGAGGACCTGGACCAATTGACAAGATTCAGTCAAAGACTGAGATCTTCTGCACTTTAGGATCTACAAAACCAAGGTGGGTATACCCACACAATGCCTTAAAAAAAACTAGACATTGCTTTTTATAGTAGATAACTCCTTATGTCAAGCGTTGAGGACCTCAAATGGGGCTAGATTCTTAGTAGCTCAACCTTGAAGCAACTAGGAGGAAGGACACAAACTAAACAAAATATATTCAATGATTTGTAGATTAAAAGGTTTCTGAGAGGAACTAGGCTGCAAGACAGATCAATGCCTAATCCAGGGTCATGGAGTCACACACAAAAGATGGAATTCATCTGCAAACAGAGCTCAATCAATGGATCTTGTTTTGTTGATGCCTTGCATCAACTGTCAATGCCTTACACTGACAATCCAGCTCTTGTTACCAGTTAGACTATTCTTACCAAATCTAGCTTGCATACAAACAATCACTATCACCTGCTCAAAGGGTTTTAACTGCTCCCTTGAAGCAGACCTATCAGCAAATGACATAGTCTCATGAAATATGAGAAGATGAACAAAGGAACCTTATGCATTCATTCAAATGATCAAAGCATACAAGCATGGAGAAAATCTGATGGCATATGCATGAGAGACAAGCATCTTCATGTGTTCCTTGTACAAATTGATTGCATTTATAGAGAAATTCAGACTTGAAAGCTTACAAACTCAATATTGACACAAGACTAAACCCTAGCCTATCCCAGATCAATCCCATAACTCATAAAGTGGAACTGAACACAAAATTTTGGAACCCCTACATCTGGCCATGAATTCTCCCTTTATAGGAACAGGGAGAGCAACAAGCAACCAGCCAGGGAAACTACATGTCAGCACTTGACTAGACAAACCCTAAACAACACATAGGCCACATCACCAGTCCTTCACCCGCCCCACAGGATATCATTAAATGCTTTGTGCCAAGTGATCCCAGGTAAATCTTGATGCAAATCCGATTAGGTTAGAAGAAGCAGGTATAGGGATGGGTGGCCATGGTAGTCAAACCAAGAAGGTACACAAACCATGCCGTCTAGGAAATCCGCAGGTGCGATCATCACAAATCTAGAGGCCACAAATGCAGAAGCCATCTGTCTCAACCACCTATTCACCACAGAGAACCTGTTGCCCTGGCTCTGCAATAAATTCCATCTCTACCACAACCAACTCACACCAACAATCGAGGCTCAGGACAAAATCGAGGCCATCATGACGATCTACTAAAATCTTCATCGTCGTCATTCTCGAGCCATGGGCCAAGTGACCAACCACATTGAATGCATTACTAGCTTGATCCATGTCCACCATAGCTTCCAGCAAACCAGTCGGCATGATGTCGCAGAGTCGAGAAGACAACATGCCGAAAACCCAATGTTTCATCGAGCAAACATACCATTCAGCAAGACCGGGCGCATTTGGCCAAACATCATGGCGAAGTCACCGCGGTCGAAGGGAGTCATACTAAGCACAAAAGGGGCCACCAAAGTTGATGAGACAAGTAGGAGTCGTGGAGACAAGTAGAGGTCACCAAGATGTCACCCCGAGAGCAAAAAGTCACGCCAAAGGCACAGCAGGGGGCTGGTGAAAGCGGTAACCAGGGGCCGGTAATGAACAAAAATGGGGCACAAAAAGACATAAGTGGCAAGTGCACTGGCCAGGCAGGTCAAAGAACAAAAAGACAGGTGGAAAGGGAACATAACTGAGGTGGAGCCAAAACCAAGAAAGAGAAGGAGTCAGAGCCGGAGCGGGGGACAAAAAGGAACAAAAGAGACCGGGACCAAAATCATCCTGCTCCTACCTCCGCAAAAGACCATAGAGGTAGAGCTGGAATCGACACAAGACAGAGAAGCCGCGGGGCCGGGAGCGGGACAAAACCCGAAACAGGAAACTTGAAAAAGGTTCCAAAATAGATTCCCGTTCCGGTGCCGTGCTCGCCAAAAGCAAAAGGAAAACAAAGCGAGTGGAGCTAGGGTTAGAGAAAAACCCGAAACCATAAGCATGAGAAAGGTTCCAAAACTGATTTCCATTCTGATCCCGCACCCACCAAAGGAAACAAAACAAAAGACAAGCGAAGAGGTGGAGCCGGGGCCATAATGGAACCCGAACGAGAAACCAAAGGCCAAAATCCAAATTTTGATTTCATTCTGTTCTGCCTCCGCCAGGCAAAGAAAAACACAAGGCAAGGAAGAAAAGAAAGATCTAGCCATCTGAGACATGAACACTTAGCACGCTGAGCTCAACCCTGATGGGAGCCCATTTATCCCATGTGCCAAAATGATAGAAAAGTCCCAAGCTAAAGATTTGTCAAGAAAATCAAAGGCAAACAACTAGAAAATGAGAGACAACCAAAATAGGCACTAACAGGTTCATTAAGTCTAGAAAAGTGTGAAAGTCCATTACAAGACTTTACAACACATTTAAAAGACATTTTTTATTGCATTTAAAAGGTTCCAAGACCTAGTGTGGATGTGAAGAATACCTCACAACACTAGATTAAGACCTCATTAAGTCCATTTTATCATGAATTATTCCCATGTCAAGCAAAGGGTACTTTTTTCTATGGTGCATTTAGCCCCCACTTTAGTGAGAGGCTTAACTTGCTTCAAACTTACACTAAAGTAGACATTCAAGAGAGATCAAGTGTCCAGATGCAGATGAAAAAGAATGAAAAAGATGAACAAGGAAAAAGAGCCCCTAGGATCCAAGATTTTAAGTCATGAAAACAAGATACACAATAATACAATGAAAAGAAAGGAAAATGGGGTGAAAAAGTATGCACTCACTCTGGGGCCATAGAACTTTAGGTCATCGATGGGCTGAGTTATCCCACATAAGTAATTTGAAAAATAAAAAGGTGTATTAAGCTTCAACCATTTTTCCAACTAGTTTTGGATCAGATCTAGGCTATTTATCCAAAAATAAAATGCATACTCACTCTGGGGCAATAGAACACTTGGTTGTCCATCGGGTGAGAAGTCCCAAAAGGTGAGAAACATACACTAGTTGTTATGCACTCACAAACACAAAGGTGGATATGGGAAAATCCATGCCGCTAAATAGGCTTCCTGCTCAACCATATCAAATTTATACCTCTTCATAAATCTAATAGCGTGCTACAAAGGAAAATTATTTTTGAGCTCTATGAGGTAAGAAAAACTTTGTATGCTTGACACTCATAGACATTGTTAATGCAAAATAGTGTATGAAATGTTCAAAGGGATTTTTATTTTTTCATGCAAGGTCTCGTGTAAGGGGACATTGTTCTTAACGTCTCCAAGAGAGGATGTGTCAAAAGAAATATCACACTCTTGAAGGGAATCAAGCCCAATGACTCCACCAAGAAAAGGATGCATCACTAGAAGTAATAAATCACTTAGTGAAATGTGAGTGGTGATGTATTCCCCCACTTTAAAATGGTTGTGAGCATCGGTCTTGTGAGTTATTTCTTTAAAGTAGAAGAGGACATGAGAGTTACTCGAAAAGCCCTATGCCAAGTCATATGTTTTTGAGAATCTACATCATGAGAAGGGGAAGTATGTCATATACTAGGTTACTTAAGGCATATCATCCACATCCCAAGCTTCCTCTTATGTATTCATGAAAGGTTAGAAACTAGCCAAAAGAGTCAACAATGAGTGGCATATGAGGACAAGGCTACTAAACCCCTTGCCCCCATTGAGTGTAGGAAAAAGGTGAGCCGAAACAATTGATGGAATGTATGCTAGAGTGAATATCAACATCAATTAGAGGAATTAGGTGCCCCCACATAGGGAAGAATTCCAAAATCCTTAAGATGTTGGATTTTATGACTCAAAGCATTACATTTATTAGTGGAGTGACCATGAAGTCTATGATAGGTGTAGAATGAATTTTTGTAAAAGCATTTCTTTCAAGTTCTAGGAGGGAGGGTGATCAAATGATCTTGGAGGAGTCTCACCAAGATTCCTTCTTGATCAATGCTAAAAGGTGGTCTTGTGGTTTGTGAAAAAGATACCCCTTTCTTAGTATTAGTTGTCATATCTACATTAGACTATTTAGATTGTGAGATTTTTCTCTCTCCATGATAGGAGGGTATACAATATAATGAATTCAAATTATGAAAATTTTGTGAGATGACATTGACATTAAGTGAAGGTGTATTTGTTTGTTTCATATTTTGTAAAGGATGATGTTCAAGACCACTAGTGTTGATGAGATTAGGATGGACGATTGTTAAGGATGATTTAGGAGTGTGTTGTGTGAGATTGTTGATGTTGAGTGAAGGCTTGTTGATCTTGATCAAGTGACAATAACCAAGACCATGAGTTGTTTGTTGTGTGTTAGGCTCTATAGGATTGTGAATACTTTGTTATCGAGCATCACATCCTTTTCCACTATAGCCAAGTTGTTTTATGAGGTCATAACCTTTTCCATAATTTTTTTTCATTGTTGTGAAATAGGGTGGTTTTTGGTTATTGCTTTCATCAAAGGTTGTGGTGTATGTTTTATTTTCTTCCAAAGTAGAGGAGATAGATGGTGGAGAATATTGTGCAGAATTTTGAGTTGTCATGATGGTTGGTTGTTGTTGTTTCTCATATTTATTTTGTGTGATTATGTATTCACCCATAAATGAAGGTGTCAATTCTAAGGATCCCCAATCATCACTAAATAATTTAAATAGTGATTCCCCATTATTGTGTTCAATTTCAAGAGGATATATGTTGGATGTAGGAATTAATGTTTTCAGAGGACTTGTAGCTCCTTTTTCAAGGTGCAAGAAAATTTTAGGCTCAAGGTCTATTTCAACTTGATAAATGTTATTGTTATAGACATTTTTTATTATACGATGAATGGTTGAAGGAACTACATTCATCCATGAGTCCATTGTCTGACTAAGAGAATATTATACAAAATATCATAAGGCATGACATGAATTTGAGTTTTCAAAGTAGCCACCCCAACTATAATAGGAAATGTAATTACATTGAGTGGTTGCTTTGTTGTATTATAAAATCCTCTAATAGTTAAGGAATCAGGTATTATTTGTGACTTGTCAACACATAATCTATCAAGGAGATTCACACTACACACATTAAGGGAAAAACCATTATCAATAAGGGTTCTCCTTATCCCTATCTGATTGTATTGAGAAATGATCATGAAAGCATCATTTTGTTTTTATGCTTCCAAAGGGGGGAGTTCACTTTGGAGGAAAACAATGTCATCATTTAGTTCTTGGATCATGGTTGCTATGTTAGTTGGTCATAGAGTAGAAGGGATAGGAACTTTTTTGTAATGTTGACTGGATAATGTTGTGATAGTGAAGGGAGGCATGAATAATGTCCCATAATTTTAGTAGGAGTATTCTTTAGTTGTTCAACAAGATTGTACTCCTTTTCACTAGTAAGACTTGGTAAGATGGGTATAGGGGAAATATGATTTGGAAAAGGTAAGGGTGTTGGGGTTGGTTGTGGTGGTTGTAGATTATTTTGAGTGTTATATGTATGAGCAACAATGTTATAACTTAGTTATTGTGATACATTATTCTTAGGTGGGTAAAGGACAAGTTTAGGTTTGTTTTGAGGTTGAGTTTTATGTGAAAGGGGATAAAGGATGATTTGAGGTTGAATAATGTTAAAATCCCTGAGTAAGTGATATTCCATATCACTATTGTGGTTCTTCTCTTGCATTATGATATCCTTCCTAGGAGGAAGGTTTTTAGAAGAACTACAAACCAAATCTTCTTGACATTCTAAGGTTGGTTCTTCTAAAAGGACTTCATCGCAAGTAAGAGAATGATGAATGGTTGAATTGTATTTCCCAAGAAATGTTTTTTTATGTGAAGAGGGACAATGGATATCATCATGACCATCATCAATTATGTTTTGAACAAACAACAAAGTATCTTCTTCAGAACTAGGAGCGATACTAGGAGAAGGAAAAATATTGTTGTCATGATTACCTATGGTTGTATTTTATTGTTTAAGAATAATTTTTTGAGGTGAAGGGGGAAAATTAAGAATCTAATGATCTTCACAAAATAGGTTTTCTAACATCAAAGTATCGTCTTCACAACAAGGAGAGATATTAGGAGAAAAAGGAATGGTAATGTCATGATCATCTAAGGTTGTGTTATGTTGGTTGTGAATGTTTATTCCACTAAGAGAGGTACAAGCAGAGAAACAACTAGGATTCTCAAAATAATCATTACTTGATTCTTCTACTAAAATATCTTCATCACCAAGACGAGAGATATTATGAGAAGGACAAGTATGATCATTAGGAATGACCCAAGTTCTAATCTCTTTCATGAAAAAAATCTCATAGGGAGGGGATAGGAAATGTTTCTTAACATGTCTACATATGTAAGGTACTAGGATTGTCTAAATAAGAATGAAAAGAACATGTAACCATTTCATGCAATGATTTAGCAATCTAAACAATGTATATGCAAAGATACAAAACACTCTTATCCAATCTATGCAATAGCTTAAGAATGTAAACAATGTATTTGAAAGAATGAAAAGTACGTTTACCAAACTAATGCAAAGTTGTATTAATAAAAATATTGTATATGAAAAATTGAAAAGTACTTTTATTAATGTGATGCAAAATTGTAGAAATGGAAGCATTTTCAGATGTAAGGATGTGTACAAATAAAGTGATTTGAAGAATGGGTGATCTAAAATGACGTTTTTGAGCTAGATGCATAAAGGAAATGTTCTATAAACTTTATATAATTATACTATATGATACTAGGAGGATTAGGAAGCACATAAATTATGTTTTTGATGTAGTAACAATCAATCAAAAATCTGGATAGGGATTGATTTTCCCACCATGGCGAATGAGTCCCAAAACTGATTTTTTTGAAAAATTTTCAATTTTTTTGAATTGTTTTTAATGTTGTAAGATGCAGACCTAAGAGGGAGATGCAAAATTTTAAATTTTTTTATGGAAATTATATGTAAAAATTTAATCTAAATAACCTTTTCAGTAATGCAAGGTTTTGAAACCCTACAATGCAAAACAATGCAAATTATAAAGCATGAAAGCTATTCCTAGGATGATGATGGATTCCAAATCATAAAATAAAATGATCTAAAAGTAGATTCACCAAACTGAACCATAAATTTTTGGCACCCTAATTCTTTCTACCACTTCTAGGATTTTTCACCTAAAAGGGGAAAGATGGGCCAAAAACCTTAGTGGTTCACTCAAATTAAGATGTGTATGATGTTATTTAGACTAAATGAAATTATTTAAGTGAAATTTAAATGAAATTTTTGAGAGATTATGAATGCAAAACCTAAGAAAAAAGTGATTTTTGAAAACACATTATGTAATGGAGAAAACACATAGAAATGAATGTAAAACTGAACAAAAAAGAACCAAACTGGAAGTGTGCACCTAGAATTTGAATGAAGACTAGAAATGGATTCTATAATGCTGATAATATTTATTTTAAATCCTAGTCAGACTCATTCACCATTATGGGGGAATCAGTCCCAGTACTGCAAAACTGTGTCAGAACTTGTTTTTGACAAAAGGGTATCTAAAAATGCAAAAAACTCAAAATTTACCTAGAAGTGGGACTCACTCACCGATCATGGTGAATGAGTCCACTTTTGAATTTATAAATATTCAAAGGTGGATTCTAGAGCTTCCTATCTACACTTTAGCTTTCTACATGTGTCTACTTCCGAAAGTTTGATTTCCAAACTTGAAAATGAGTTTTAGTTGATATTTTGACTTGTTGAATGAAGAGAAGACTTGAGTAACCTTGAAAATTGAATATATAAGATTCTGATCTTCCAAGAGACCTAAATCTACAAAGAAAACAAGAAAAGAGAGATAAATGTTGAATGTTAGGGCATGGGGGTTTACCTTTATCAAACCCCTTTTAGGTAATTAAACCAAAATGATGAAAGAAAAGAATGAAACATGTAATAATGGAGTTTATTTCCTTTCCATGACCATTTATCTTGAAATTCTACAAAAAAAATGAAGAAACTTCTCTTGAATGTTTAAAATTTGATATCTTGGTGACTTGAACTGATAAAACCATAAGTTTCTTGACTTGAGATAGAGGATTGGTGAATGAATGAATCATAAGAGATGTGAATTAGGGTTAAAATACTTATATTTATAGGGATTTCACCTATTTCACCCATTAATACGTCATCATAGGCTAAGATGAAGTAATTTATTAAACTTAATTTTCACTTTTTCCCACTGAAAGGTCAAAATTGGGCCAAAGGGGACTCATTTTCCACACATGGTGAATGGATCCCACCTAGATGGGACTGATTCTCCACTCATTGTGAATGGGTCCCACACAAGGCCTTTTGACATCTAAGAAGCCAAGAGATAAGGAAATAAGGTTTAAATTACAACTTTTTCAAGTATTTGATCAATTTAAGCCTCAAGATGCACAATATGGGTTAATAGGGGCCTATTAGTGCTGATGAAAAGAGTAATTAGGTCTTGGGACACAATTCAATTTGAAAGTGTGATTAAATACACTTTACCACACTAAAATGAGGTCCACATACCCTAGAAAGGCACAAGAACCAATGTCAATGTGCAAGACACATTACAACACTAGTTTATAATTAAATTTAAGTTATAAGTCTTCTAAATTGATGTGATAATTTTATTAAATACATTTTATAATGTTTAATTAGGGAGCAGTTGGTTCATTTAGTCTAGAAAAGAATGAAATTCCATTACAAGACTTTACAACACCTTTACAAGACATCATTTAATGCATTTGAAAGGGTCTAAGACCTAGTGTGGATGTGAGAAAAACCTCACAACACTAGATTAAGACCTCGTTAAGTCCATTTTATCATGATTTATTCCGATGTCAAGCAAAGGGTATGTTTTTATATGGTGCACAACCACTTTCTCTTTGGATTTATAAATTTTCTTGGGAGGTGGACTAGAGTTGTTTGGTTTTCTTTAAGTCTTTTATAGGAAATAGGAAAGGGAGTTTTCATGGATGTGTGTCAGTTTGGTGGAAGGGGTTTAGATTCACTTATTTTTTCTTCAAGGTGTGTAGGTTCAATCATGGGTGGAGGAAATTTCTCGAGGGATAATCTAACTATGCATTTTTCTTTGAACTTTTGGTAGGATAGGAAAAGGGAGTATTCACATGGTCATATAGGTTCCATGGGCTTAGGAAAAAAATAATCTAAGGAAAATTTTGCACAATAGGATGGGGGTCTAAAGCAACTATGCTTCATAGTAAATATTTCATTTCCCAGAGGAAACTTTAAGCACTTATGGACAATGGATGGGACCACATTCATGAGGCGAAACCATTTGTAGGCTAATTTCATACAAAATTCATCTGAATTAGATATAATAGAGAATGATACATTTTATTTATTTAGTTCTATTTGTAATGGGAGTGTGATTGAACCCATTATAGCATGAGGAAAACCATGATGCATTTTAATCCATGCCTTTAATTTATCATATCTACCTTGAGTGAATTCTTGCACATATAAGAGTTCTTATGTGATCACATTTTCTCCATAGATGGGATCAATTAAAATCCCAGGAGTGGGATTCTTATGGATTCTATTGGTTATTTAAAGAGGACCATGAGGTGGATGTTTGATTGTTTCTTCTGAAGAGAAAGTAATTTCAATGGTTTGTTGTTTATGAGGCACAATGTCAATCACTCCTATCATTGTATCAATAGGACTTTGTTCATTAGTATCCATAGGAATATTTTCATCATTATCCATATGATTTTGTTCATGATTTATCATATTCTCATCATCCATGTCAATATTCATTAACATCAGGCTTAGTTTCACTAGCCTTAACAAATGAAATATTATCGTTGGGCATGGGATTGGTAAAGATTTGCAAGTTTTGGTTGGTATGAGCTACAAACTTATTACCTTTTTCATTCACACCTCTAATTAGGATATGATTAGAATCAATGAGGTCTTACACAAGATGTTTAAGATGCTTGCAATTTTCCATATCATGTCCTTTTTGTTTGTGATAAGCACAATAGGCATTGTGTCTAAACCTCGAAGGTAATAACTTGTTGGGGTCAAGGGGTCAGATAGGAGGTAAGGTAAGCATTTTTTTTTTAAAGCTAGATCATAATGTTGTGAAGTGTGGCAGCTAAGGCTGTAAATTATCTTTGTGGATCTCCAAAGATATAAGGATTAATCTTCTTTATAGTAACTACTTGGGTATCAATTGGTTAGGTAGGTTGAGAGGTGGAATTTAGTTGAAGAAAATTTTTATTTTGTCTTCCAAAAGGCTAGTAAGTGTTTTGGTTTCAAGCTTCAAACTTTTTAGGACGGGTAAGGGTGGTTTTTTAGTTCATTACTAACAAAAAATTTATAGTCTCGATGGGTAGTGCATAAATGCATGAAGGAAAGGAACTTCATCATGGTGAGCTTGTCTCTTATCTTTCTTTTTCAATTTGGTACAAACATCTTTTGAAGGTGGGAATTAGGAATTTTCACACTAATTTTGGAATAAACAAATTGGTAGCGTGAAATAAATTTAGTGACTTTTTCACCCTCATTTTGCTTGCATCTCATCAAATCGGCTAATGTCATTTCAGGAACCATGTGCACTTTAAAATGGTTATAAAGGCCTCAACAAGTTCATTGAATGAAAGAATTGAGTTATTTGGTAATGCAAAAAACCTATCCAAGGCAATGTCTTTCAAGGATCAAGGAAAAATTTTAGCCAAAAATTTGACCTCAACGATAAAGTCACTACATAAAGTAGTAAAGGCACTAACATGATTAGCAGGATCCCCCTTTCTTCCATATTTTTCTATACCTTGTGGCACTAAAATTTTCAATATATCCATGGACAGTGGGTTACTTCTGACATAGTATGAAGGTGGACCATTTTGATTTTGATTTATGGTGGAAACTTGATGTTGAATGGATGAAAGGATTTGCAATAGGTGGTTAATGATAGGATCATTTCTTGTGGTGTGTGATGGAGATGAATATAGTGGTGGTGTGTATATGTTGGAATGACCACTGAATGGATTGCTTAAGGGAGGGGATATAAGATTCAATGCCACATAGGTATAAGCAACACTAGTTGAAATATTCAAGGTAGATAGGATGCTACTAGTTGGTTGCATCTTTGTGGTCACTTGAATATAGGTATAGGTGGAGATTGAGGTTATGGCTGAAGAGGGAGGAGTTTGAATTCATCCTTGTCTTTTCCTATTTTTTGAAGCTTGAGCACCATTAGTGGTTGAAGGAAGATTTTTCCCAAAGATTTGAGCTATGTTACACACAACTACCTGTCCTTCATCACTTTCCATCATGAAGTGAATACTGTCTATGGTAGGTATTGTACCATCAAAAAATAGACCCTTCCCATTTTCATGGTCTTCTTTCACAGTGTTGAAGCTATGTTGCTTTAATTTTATGATGTATCTTGGTTTGAACATGCTTATTTTGGTGCTAAAACTCAATGAGTGACGTCTTGTGAAGGTGTTGTAAGACTTTTCTACATTCTTATAGACTTTATTTAATGAAATTCACCTAAAAACTACCTTTTCATACATCAATGAGTCCTATATTGAAGTGTTGTAAAGTCTTGTAACTAGATTTCACACTTTTCTAGGCATATTTTCCCTATTTACACCCCTCTCATGCTTTATTTTGTCTCTTTATGCCCTCATATGATTATATTAAGTGTATTTTTGGGTCATATCCTGACAAACAACATTAAACATAACATTTTTCCTGACACTTGGTTTTGGGTCCTAGGTGGGACTTATTCTCCAAGGGTGGTGAAGGAGTCCCTCCCCCCAAATTAAAAATATTTCAATTTTTTTTTTGAATTTTACTCAAATTCACTTTATGTCAGCTTGTGATGAGCTATGAATGGATACTAAGGCACACAAATTGTATAAATAGGCATTTTTCACCTCATTTTACATCTCATTCAAGTATTCAATATCCTAAAATATTCAAGCAATCTTCAAGCACTCAAGCATTTTGCATCTTCAATTCAAGCACTTTCAATCTCTTTGGAGCAACCATTGACATCACTTCAGATCAAGGATGTGGTAATTTTGTAATACTTGCATGTTATTCATTTATCATTTCCTTTGCATTACATTCATTTCTATTTGGTTTAATTACTAAAGTGAGGTTTGACCAAGGAAAACCCTTATTCTCTAACCCCCCAACATTTTTCCCCTTTGCATGTGTCTTTGCAGTCTTTGTTTTGTATATTTGACAAGTTTGAAGTTGTTAAAAAGTGGAATTCAAGTCAACTAGGCTCTTCAAATCAATTCATCATCTGTCCAAGAAATTTGAGTGACTTTTAGCCTATTCTCTACAGAATTGACCTCGACAACCATACATTCATTCATTACTAGATCTGGAGTAGCAGTGTTGACCCTTGAATTTTCAAAAATCTTAGGGAGGACTGATTCACCACCCTTGGAAAATGAGTCCCACTTCAAATCTAGAAATATGAATTTTGTCAAAAATCAACTCCCGGCTGTCATAAATCAATTCCTGACACTTTTTCAACAATAGGAGGACTGATTCGCCACCCTTGGCAAATGCGTCCCGCTGTTAAAAATCAAAAAATTTCATCAGCATTCCAAAAATTCTAGAAAGCTCACACATCATCCACGTGCACTCATATTTGACCCTGTACTTTTTGTTTTGCATATTTCTTTCTATTTCTTCATCTTCCTTAGTTATTGCAATTCACAATGTGTTTTCAAACATAGCATAAATTACATCTTTTCATTCATTTTAGATCATTTTAATCAGTCAATTGCATTTATTTTAGTTAGTTTACATCACATCACATCACACATGTCCTTAATTTTAATGAACACAAGCATTTTAGGAACTAATCTCTCTCCTTTTGGGTGGAAAACCCTATAAGTGCAAGAGAAGCATTTGGGTCCTAAAATCTATGTTTCATTTTGGTGAACCTTAATTTTGAAATTTTTTAAAACTTCGGATTACACCCATAGATCACATCCTATTTTTCATTTAGGACATTGGTTTCTTATTGCATTCTAGGATCTTTCATTTTTCATTTGTGAAAAACTCATTTAGTTTTCATTCTTGCATTCAATTCATTAAAAAAATTGAATCTTTGCATTATGTGCATACTTTTTCTTTCTAAAAAGCATTTAAATCATTCTCAAAATTCTGAAAAATACAAAAAAATTTACATCCTGGGACTCATTCGCCACATAGGGCTAATCAGTCCCTCTGCATATTTTAGACATTAATTTTGCACTATTTTAAGCATTTTTCTACATTTATGTTTCCTATATTCATATCTCTATTACAATTAAAAGATCTTCTATTCTTTGCATTTTTCATTCTTAGATTAGCTTTCATTTCCATTCACCCCTCCTTTGTGGTACATGCATGAGTGTTTGATTCCCTATTGATAATACTTTAGTGAGAAGAAGTTCTAGACTCATGGCATCCCATGATAGCACTTTTATTATGGACCTTGGGATCTCATGAGCTCCTACTCCTAGTATGTACAATGGTTCTATAGACATGCAAAATTAGCATCATGCATTTGATTAGGTCATATTCATCCATTCATCAAATAAATCAAGTTTATTTATCAATCTCCTAAAGTCACCAACATATATTAAATAAGTCAATTTTGATCCTGACATCACCCTCCTTGATTAAATAAATCGAACATTTATTTAATTAAATCTGAAATCACCTTGCATCCCTTTTGATTTAAATAAATACAAATATTAAAGTCAAAAGGGTCAAAGCATATTAAACATCACCTAAGCTAGTCTAATCATGATTTATCTAATCTAACCAACCATCACATCCTCTAGCTTTTCCCACTTGTACCAATAAATCATTTTAATTCATTTATAAAATCAACATTTTCCATCAACATGGCATCTTTTAGGAATATTCTCTCAAGTTTGAATTCAAAAACAAGTGGACATGTACACCCAAAAAAGCATTTATGAGCTCTTAAATGGCTCTTACATGTCCCTTGCAAAGGTCAAACTCAAAAATTAACTTTCAAATTCAAATTTGAATCTCCCCCTCTTTGGCACATTCCCCAAAACTTGCACATTCCTCAACCTATCACAAGTTGACAAGTGGCTTCATATCATTGGTCCAATCATTATCCCACATTGCTCTATTTTGAGAACTCTTAGCATTTGACATTTTATAAATAGAAGGCTTCATTATTCAATAGATCCTCCACAACTTGATCTACAACCTCATGTAAAGTCACTCTCTTCAATTGAGAACTGATTTTGTTCATCTCATTTTATCTTCAATGCATTGCATCATTTGAGCTTATCAAGGATTGGGAAATGGCTTTTTTCCACATCAAAGAAGCACCAATCCACTATGGGATAGATATGCATCTTGCTTTTTATGCTCTCAATTAGTTTGTGTTGTTATTTTGTTTATGAAGGCATGATGCATTATTTCATAGAAGCATTTAAAAGGTTTGCATATCACTAATCCATGTTTGAGATTGTAGAGTGTTTGCAGATTTTGAAGGTTGCTCACAAAATCTCTACAATCTTATGCAAAGTCACTCTCTTCAATTGAGAACTGATTTTGTCCACTCCATCTTCATAAATTTTTCATGTCATTCTCATATCATGGAGATTAGCAAGGATTGGGAAAGAGATTATTATCATAGAAGCACCAATCTACTATGAGATAGACATACTTCATTTTTTTCATATGCTTATTTAGCTCACTTTTTGTCATTTTTTTGCATTTGGAAGCATTGATGTATTATTTCATAGAGATGATGTTATCTATTTTGTTTTAGCAACTAACCATACTAAGTGTGTGTGTGTTGGAGGTTTTAGCAATTTGCATATTTCACCATCTATAGGTTCATTAGGCCTTGACAATACCACTTCCATGCCTTCACCTTTCCATCCTATGCATGTTGATAGTAAAATCAAGTCTCTCCCACAAGAAAAGGTTATTAACATTCATGAGCACTTTGCACATTCACAACAAGACTTGTCACTTGAAAAAATTTCCACCATTGCTATACTTTCTATTGAGAACCCTCATCGCTTAATTAAGAGTGATGATGGCTTGAATATTTTAAAACAAATTTTTGAGATTACAATAAACATGCCACTTCAACTACCTAATCCCCAAATATTTCTGTAATCCGAGGAGCATCTCAAGTTCCTCCTCCCTCAAATATAGCTTCCATACTAACTTACACCAATCTGCAAGTCCATACAACTTTACATCAATCTAATTTTGTTGGTACTTCTTTCCTCATTTCCACTACCATTCCTACTTCCTTTGTGGCATCACAACATCCTCCACCACCTTCACACCCATTAATATTCCTTCCACTTCCCCTAACATCACATACACTCCATCACCATTTTCCCTTCCACCTCAACCCCATTATCCTGATCTGTTTATGACACAACTCCTTAACACTATTTCATCCATGCAACACCAACTTGCCACCATTAGTTAAGCTGAAACTACTCCAACCACATATCTTTTTTGTAGTAGCCCCTTATCATTAGAAATCTTATGTACCCTAATGCCACAAGGAATAGAAATGTTAATATTTGAGAAATATGGAGGAAAAGGAGATCCTATCAACTATGCCAATGCTTTTACTGCCTTGTTGTGATTTTGTCCTTGATGATAAACTCTTAGCAAAAATCTTTCCAAGGACCTTGAAAGATATTTCCTTGGACTAGTTTTCCAACTTTCCTAATCATTATGTCCTTTCATTTGATGAATTGGTGAAAGCTTTCATTAATCGATTTCAAGTACACATGATACCTAAAAAGACAATGGCTGACCTTATGTGATGTAGACAAAACACTGATGAAAAAGTAATAGATTTCATCTCTCATTACCAATCCTTGTATGCTCAAGTTGATGCCTAAATTCCATATGCACATCTATAAAAGATGTTTATTGATAATTTTCACACTAACCTCCAAGATAATCTGACGGTGATGAAATTCTCTTCATTCATGCATTTGTGTACAACCTTATGTTAATATCAAAATTTGGTTTCAAGTCGAGAATCAAAATTCACTTTTAGTCGAACTAAAAAAATGAAAAGCAACAATCAACACCACAACAACACACAAAAATTTTGCAAACCTTACTAAGGCTTCTTACAATTTATTTCACCTCCTTCACCCCAACCACAACCAACTTCACCAGTTAAAAATTCAATGGCCGCCTCTAAAAAAGTCATACCTTTTCATTAATGTGATCCACAAAGACACTTCACTCCTTTACCTAACACCCTCAATCAGAAAATGACACAACTCATTGAAAAATGCATGCTTACCTTACCAATTATTTGACCACTTGATCCCAATAAACCCTTACCACCTAGCTTCAAGCCTAATGCTTGTTTCCATTTTCATTGTCAAAATGGCCATGACACCACACATTGCAAGTGTCTTAAACATCTAGTTCAAGACCTCATTGATTTAGGTGAACTGACCATTATGGGTGTTAATGATCAAGGAAATAAGTCTATCACAACCGCTAATCAAAATATCCAAATCTTCACCAACCCTATGCCTAAACACACTACCTCATTCATCAAGGCTAGTGAACCATCCAAGCCTAATGTAATGAATATCAATATACACACATTGAACAACTTTATACATCTCCTCTTGTTTCCTAAGCTAGTCCTATGGATGAACTTGTCACTACGATAGAAATTATCCCTTGCACGGGCGAAACCACTCAATCTCTTGATATTACTTTTTCTACTAGGGACATACTACAGAAGCTTCCCGATGGTCCTCTCTACCTAACTAGTAGAATCTATGATAAACCTACTAATGGGATATTAATAGATCCCACTTGTGGTGAGAATGTGCTCACAGAGGAGTTCCTAGTATTATATGATCTATATCAAGATAAGTATAATCCACTGACTACATGGATTACTACCTCATTCATCAAGGCTAGTGAATTGTCCAAGGCTGATGTAATGACTATCAAGATACACACACTAAATAACTTGATACATCTCCTCTTGTTTCCCAAGCTAGTCCTATGGATGAACTTGTCACTACGATAGACATTATCCCTCACACAGTCCAAACCACTCAATCTCTTGATATTACTTTTTTTGCTCAGGACATACTACACAAGCTTCTTGATGGTCCTCTCTACCTAACTAGTAGAATCGATGATAAACCTACTAATGGGATATGAATAGATCCCACTTGTGGTGAGAATGTGATTATAGAGGAGTTCATAGTATTACATGATCTATATCAAGAAAACTATAATCCACTGACTGCATGGATTAAAACACATCATGGTTTTGTATTCCCTATGATTGGGTTGATCATGTTACCTTTAAAAAAAGGACCTAAGACTTTGGAGGTAATGTTTTCTATTATTCCATAATTAGAAAAGTTTCATTTGTGGCTAGGCCTTCCTTGGCTTTATGCAATGAAAGCAATCCCATCAGTCATTCACAAGTGCTAGAAGTTTTCACATGGAAATGAGATATTCACTGTACACCATAGTGGATTTAATCCTTTATCTTCCAAAGGTAACTTTTTATTAGAAGCCTTTCGGCCTGAACCCATGGAACCTATCACTCCTCGCAAGGACTTTTTTTACATTGCTTATCAGAAGTTTAAAGCCAAAAAGATCATTGAATTATCTCTTCATCACACAAATTTGTCTACCCCCACTCCTCTTATCCTTGATGAAACCATGATTATACTTGCATCTGATATTCAACAAACCATCACACCCTCTATACAATCTCCTCCTGATACTTCCCAACCATCATCTAAAGGACCAAGAGACCAAGAAATAACTCCTACCTCACTTCCTCGTACCAAACAAATATATAAATCAAAAGAGAAAGTGGTTAATCATTCCTCTTTAGTTTCTCTTGCTATTCCCCTTTCAGAAGTAGTAGAACCTATGCCAACTCAATCTAATCCTACACCTCAACAACTCCAAAATAGAATTGAAAAAAAAACATGTTGCTCGAGAACGTCGACATCATCATCATCTCCTGGCTCATAATGAAACCAATCATGACAACCAATATTTACCCTTGATAGAAGAAATAGATGACCATCCTAACCAACCACATGAAATTTCAACTCACTAATTGCAACAAAATGAACACATCCAACCCACACTCTTGATACATCCATCCTTATAAATCACACTTCATCCTCCCATCATTATTAATCTTGATGATGACGATGAAGAAGATGTGACGATTGCTAACATAGATGAAACAATACACAACAAGTTGAACTCTCTATTTTCATCTACAATGAGCTTAAATGATAAATCCTCTCTTACAAGTGATGAACCTAGTACAACTTCTAGTTCAACACTTATGATCCCTTGTTTAAACAATCAATCCCCTTCGCATGACACTGAATATGACTGGGAGGTGGATGGCTTGATGGATGACCTACATTTTCCTACTTAGTATTTTCTTTGCATTCCTTTTCCCTTTTTCATTTCATGTATATATCATGTTCCCCCATATCGTGTGTTTGATGTTTCCTCTCTTTGTACACTTTTTCTATATGTATCACTACTCTTCTTGTTGTGACTTGTATTTGCATTTTTTTGTGTGTTTTCCTTTCAGGGATGACACAAATAATAGAGACATCCTATATCTCTTCCATGTTGACCCAAACGGTCCTTGTCCTTTTCTCTTTTCTTTTCTTTTTTGTTTTTATTTTTGGGATGATGCAAAGCATTGAGACTGAAATGTATCCTTCATGTTGACTCACAAGATTTTTCAATTTCTTGTTTTCTTTTTGCTTGTGTTTTCCTTTATGGGGACGATGTAAAGCATTGAGACTACAATGTCTCTTCCATTTTGACTCAAAACATACTTTGTTTTTCCTTCATTTTCATTCTCTTTGTGTCATTCTTCTAGTTCTATGTGTATTTGGGGAATGATGAAAATTTCAATCTCTTTCATAAAAGATAAAAAACACTACAACAACAAGCATACTAATCCAAATACAACTTATTCGTAAGACTTGAATTGTCAAAAGCGAGACTACGATGGGAAGGATTGTGGAGCACGGGTGGGAAAAGTAGAATTTTGAATCTTTGAACAATGGAGCAGGCTGTGGAGCAGGTTCAAAGGAATCCCAAGCTGAATCAACACATGCTCCAAGTGTGGAGAAAGGTAAGGTTGATTCTAATGAGATGGACACCGGAAACAAAATCCAAGTGGACTCGAGAGGAGAGAGAAATCAGGGGGGTCCCATAAAGGACAACAAGGATGAAAAGAAAAAAATTCCAATGAAGTGATAGGGACCGTTGATAGGGAAGGAGCAAAGCGTAAACCTTGGGCATCATTGTTTGGTATTAAACCAAATGGTAAATCAATTTTCCCTCCATTGAGTAATCATTATGATCCAATGAATGGTAATTTTTTTGTCTCTGTGCCTGATCCTATTATAGAACATAATATTGCTCTGATGGAAAAAGTCCTGGATGGTAACTTCATGGGCCCTAGACCAAATGTTGAGGTGGTTAGGGAATTTTTGGAAAACAAGTTGAGAACTAATGGGAAGTTTATAGTTGTTGCTCTTCCAATATTTTTTTTTCCTTTAATTTCACTTGCAAGGAGGATATCTTGGCTGTGAGGAGTGGCAGACCTTGAGTCATTGGAAAATCTTCCCTAGCCCTAAAGAAATGGAATTCCCACCTGGAACTTTATGATTCTATCTTTCAGAATGTTCCAGTTTGGGCTAAGCTCCCAGGCCCCCCTTTGGAATACTAGAATGAGGATATTTTCAATGACATTGCTAGTTCTTTTGGAGAACTTCTTTCTATTGACCCTATCACTGCAGCTAGAAAGCGGTTGGTGTTTGCTTGAATTTGCGTAGGAGTTTCACAGAGTGCTAACCTTCCCTCTTCAATAGACATTTATTCTAAGTTGGGAACCTACACAAAAACTATAGAGTTTGAATCCATTCCATTTTCCTACTTCAAATGTACAAAAATGGGGCATTAGGCTAAGAAATTCCCATTAAATATTAGTAAAGAAAAATAAAATCATTAGTCCAACCCTAGGACTATCTGGAGAAAGAAATCTGATGGGGAAGGACAAGCCCGTAATCCCAATAAGGAAGTTGGTAGGAAAAATGAATCTCAGGAGAATTCCTCTAATAGTATTAATGAAATAGAATCAAAGGACCTTAGAGCACATAATAGTAACCAAACAAGAGAGAAAAATAATGAAGACTCTAAGGAAGATGATGAGAAAATGGTGGAAAATTCAAAGGAAGTGAAAAGGGATGAGCACTTTGTCTCCTCTATTCCTAAAATCTTATTAGAAGACAAACAAAATGGTTTTCCTAGACTGAAGGATATTCATATCTAGGGTCTATCTTTGGGTATTGGCCTTCCAATCTAGAACATGATCTATGCTGATAGCTCCCCTTTGTGTGTTCCTCTTAACCTTGGGGAAAACACAATCCTAGATTTTTATAAGGAAACCTTTGAGGATCTGAATCATCCTAGGAATGGCCTAATTGACACCTTACCTTGGGAGCAAAGAAGAAGGTATAACAAGTAAGGGGAATTTGATAAAGAGATGGAGAGCCAAGAAGATATTGATTGGGAAGAAGTCATCTCTCAATATAAGAAAAAGAAGGAGAAAAGAAAACACCAGAACACCCCAACTGGAGTTGTTACTAGAACAAGAGAAAAGGCAGACTGTGGAGCTACTAAGCTTGGCCAGGGTAGAAGATCGAGAAAATGGAAGATAGAGAATGAAAGCTTCCAAGATATAGCAGATGGTGCTCAAAAGACCATTATGGAGATTCTACAATCTCTTGGTAAGATATGAAGATTATGTTCTAGAATATTAGAGGGCTCAATAGCCTTCACAAGAGGGATGTCTTGCACAATTTTGTTAGGGATCATGAACTATATATTCTCCTTATCCAAGAAACTAAAATGTTGAAAGAAAAGGTAGAAAAGATCAAAATGTATCAGAATTGTGGGATTCAAGGAAATAGTTCATATGGTACTTTAGGAGGCATTGCTACCTTTTGGAACTAGAACCTAATTAGAGGGAAACCTTTATTAGAAAGGAAAAATCATGTGGCTACCAAATCTACACACATCAAAGATAACTTTAGTTGGATTCAATCAAACTTATATGCTCCCAATGGGAAAGTAGCCTGAAAATATCTTTGGAATGAGCTTTCTTCTTTTCGTAGGATCTTTGATAATGATGATTGGATAGTTATGGGTGACTTTAATACTCCCCTTTTGAATGAGGAGAAATTTGGAGGTTCTTAGGTGAACTAGGATAGTAAGTCTGATCTTTTTGACTTCATCAACAATAAGGAGCTGATCAATATGGACTTGGAAGGGGCTCAATATACCTAGTTGAATAGAAGAATTGGTAAGGAACTTATTCAAGTTAGGTTAGATAGAAATTTAATTTCTCATCAGTGGCTTTTAAGGTTTTTTTTTTCTCTAAAATATCTATCCAGAGTTGGGTTAGATAACTTTCTCATAAGCTTTGCGGTAGACCCTATAAAGGTGAAGATAAATGTGCCCTTTAGATTTGAAAGAATTTGGTTGTCCCATTCCCTTATCTGTGATGAAATTAGGAAATGGTGGAATATGGGTGTATCAGGAACTATTATGTTCAGAATAGCTAAAAAACTTAGAGAAGTCAAAGAAAACTTAAGAAAATGGAAAAAAGAATCCTTTGGTAACATTTTTGGCATGAAATTTGATCTTCAAATGAAGCTTATCCAGGAAAAAATTTAGAAGTAAGGATACATTGAAGATAATAAGGATAGAGAAAATGAGCTACTAATGAAACTACATGATATAATAACAAAAGAGGAGTTCTGGAGGAAAATATCAAGGGTTTTATGGCTCTTTGCTGGAGAAAAAAATACTAGGTACTTCCATTTATCTACATCTAAGCACAGGGCTGCCAGTAGAATCGCTTCCATAGAAGTTAATGGTACTAGATTTGAGGAAGAGGAAGCCATCAAAAAGTAAGTTGTCCTCTTCTATAATAACCTTCTTTTGGTGAATGGGGAAATCAATCAAAATGATCAAGATTTTTTATTAGAGGCCATCCCCAAGGTTGTGGGAAGGGAGGACAATGAAAAGTTTGAGGCCATTCCCTCTATGGAGGAAATTAGGAAAGTTTTCTTCTCTTTTGAAGGAAAGAAGGCCCCTAGGCCTGACGGATTTCCTATATTCATTTTTCAATGGTTTTGGGACATTGTGGAAAATGATGTAGTGCATGTTGTTAAGGAATTCTTTGGTTCTAGAAGGATCCTTAACGAACTGAACGCTACTTTTGTGGTCCTCATTCCTAAGAAACTAGGGGAAATGGAGTTTGAGGTGTTTAGACCCATTAGAATTTGCAATTCTCTCTATAAAATCATATCTAAGGTCTTGACTTCAAGGATCCTTTCTATCCTCCCTTTGTTGATTTCCCATTAAAGAAAAATATTTTTGTTCCTAGAAGGAAAATTCTAGACTCTTAGTCATGGTCCATGAGAATATTCACTCACTTGTGGAATCTAAAACTAAAGGGTTTCTTCTCAAGTTGGACATTTCCAAAGTGTATGACCATGTTGACTAGGAGTTCCTATTCAAAATTGTAAGGACGTTTGGTTTTAGTCGCATAGTCATTCATCTGGTCAATCAATTAGTAACCACAGTTTCCACATCTATCATCATGAATGGATCTCCTTCTAGATTCTTCCAAAATTCAAGAGGATTAAGATAGGGGGACCCTTATTCTCCTATTCTTTTTACTATTATAGCTGAAAGTCTGGGAAGGAATCTTAAGATATTGATTGAACAAAGGTCTCTTATTGGTCTCAGTCCTTCTTCCATGAATCTAATTTGTTCTCACCAATAGTTTTTCAATGACACTATGTTAATGGGAAGATCTTCTGTGAATGAGTCTAAGATTCTAAAAAGAAAAATTTGGTTGTGTATGAGCATGCAACTGGGTAGTAGGTCAATAGACAGAAGAGCTCTATCTTTTTCTTTAATACCCTTGAGCATAGACAAGTCAAGATTGCTAGAATCCTTGATTGGAGGGTGGAATCCTTACTTATTCTTAACTAGTACTTTCGTTATGCCTTAAACCCCCAGATTCCTTTCAGTGCTCTTTGGTTGACAGGTTCAGAAAGAAATTAGCAAGTTGGAAAGGAGCTCTTCTGAGCCAAGCTGGAAAACTTCAGCTTCTTAAAGCCTCTCTTCAGAACCTCCCAATTTATGCTCTAAGCATCTTTAAAATCCTTACTAAATATGTTGAGGACATTGAAAAGATCCATAAAAGATTCCTTTGGTCTAGAGTGGAGGAAAGAAAGAGAATGCCTCTTATAGGGTAGGATTTGGTTTGCAGACCAAAAATTGTGGGGGGTTTAGGTCTTAGAAAAATAAGAACCATTAATAAAAATCTTCTTTCCAAAAAAATATGGAGATCTTTCTCATCTGAAGGAGAATGGAAAGACATTTTAAGAAGTAAATACATGGCTAATCGAATGTCCCTCAAAGATCTATTGGATTATCCTGTCCTCCCACGTGGTTCAGCTTGTTAGAATGACATGATTGTGTTAGGGTTAGAGATGGCAGATCTAACAATTAAATGCAGATGTTATATAATAAACAGAGAAACTAAAGCATGCACAGAATAAATCATAACACATAATTTAACGTGGTTCACCCAATCTGGGCTACATCCACCAAACCGCAGCCATCCAATACTTTTATTATCTAGTGAAAAACCTTATTACAATCTTGCGAATAATTGTGTTTTTCATCATACTGTAATACCCATTCGAACCCCTTTTTACCAAGCTTAGAAGCTTTCAGATTTTAGGGTTCTACAAAAAATGGATTTTTCCTTTTTCATTGATTTTTCCCCCGGCAAGGTCAGGGGGCCGGGATGTACAATATACCATGGGCTATACAGTATAGCATGATCAGTCGCCACATACCAACAGATTGCTGGTAGAAAAATTATGGAATCAGGGATAGGATGGCACATTAGAAGTGGTAATCAAGCTAGATTTTGAGAAGATAAATGGCTCTTTAAGGAATCTCTTATTAAAATGGAAAGCTTTAATAGATGGGATGAGCAATGTAAAGCTACTTTTGGGGAGCTTGTCAAAGAATACTAGCATGAAGGAGATTGGGTGAGCTTATGTGTGATCAGTTAGGATTTGGCTCAGGTCTAATCCTCCTTAAAGGCTATTAGCTTGGGACATAATTAGCTGGATGACACTCTTGTCTTGATGGACAACCCTTCAGGTAACTACTCTATCTCTTTAGCTATCTCTTTGTTGTCACTCTCTCAAGCCCCTCCTCCCTTCTAGTCTAAAGCCTGGATTAAACACTTGACTCCTAAAGTCAATATCTGCTTTTGGATAATGCTTCAGAATAAGGTCCTTACAATGGATAATCTTTGTAAGAGGGGATTTCAAATCCCCAATAGATGCTACCTCTGCAAGAGTGAGGCAAAATCAACCAACTACTCATTTCTCCACTATTCGTTGTTTCCTTAATTTGGGGAAAAATATTAGGTATCTGGAATATGTCTTGGGTGTTCCCAAGGACCATTGAAGGGTTCTTTTCTCAATGGGAATCTCCTACTCAAAATCCCTACATTTTAAGGTTATGGGCTTTCTTATTCCCTTTTGTGGCTTGGGGAGTGTGGAAAGAATGCAACAATAGACATTTTTGAGACAAGGAGATGTCAAAGAATATTTTCTTTGAGAAAACTATTATGCTTATAAAGGAAAATTTTAATGTGATTCCTCAAAAAGCTCTTAACCTAGAAGTTTTGGTGTGTATCCCCTATGATTTAAGGATAGAAAAATATTGGAATATTAAATTGGATATTTCTTTTGCTTCCAAGCTAGCTAAGAAAAGTAGGGAGGGTGTTTGTTGGACCTTTCCACCTAACGGTTGGCATAAAGCCAACTTTGATGGAGTAGTGAAGCACAACTTGGATTTGGCTGGAGGTGGTGACGTGCTAAGGGATCCTAATGGTAACTTTATGGAAGTTGTGGCCATACACCTAAGTCACCAAACCAACCATGTGGCAGAGGCTATAGGAGCCTTTCAAGTTATAAAGCTTGCTCATAATTTGAATATAAAAAAATCATGGCTTGAAGGAGATTCTAAAAATATAATTGATTGTCTTTGAGGGAGGATACAAATAGATGAAGCTAAGTCTATCTTAGACAAATTTGAAAAAGTGAAAGTCACATGTCTATAGGGAAGATAGCAGTGTGGCATATTTCTTTTTGAATGAAGGGGTTAGGATGCAAGGATTGAACATGTGACAGAATTGTAGGGACTTGAGAATTGAAGTCACGAATTTACTAAATTATGATGTTATGCATGGGATAGAGGTGACGACATTTAATGATTAAGGAGAAAGGGGCCAGGTACATTGAAATCAAGATATTTTATGGGGCCTCTTCATGTTACTTGGATGGAAAGGAAAAGTTGCACTCTTTGTAGGTGCCTTGGAACAACTGCATAATTTTGCAATAGGTTCTCGACACTGGAAAAGTCAATAGTAAGGAGCAAACAAAAAATGGGGGGGACAGGAAAAGAGTTGAGCCTAATAGCTATGAGGTGCACACTAGGAATGATAAGGTTTGGGAGCAGATTGTAAGAGGTGGCCTAGTTCCATATCTAGAAAAACTTCATGGGCCCGATTTTGTGGCCACAGACTAGTTTGAGAAGAACTGGAACAATGGAAAAACCATTCTCTTTGGTAGGAAGATGAAGTTGAATGAGAAAATCATAGGGGATATTACTAGTATTTCCACTAAGGGAGTGAAGTTTTATCATGACAGAAGGTTTTCTGATGAGGCGGTCATCAGATTTCTGAAGAAGGACAAGGATAAATTGAAACTGGTTAAAATCTCTAACAACTATTTTGAAATTGACACTATTAAGGCATTGTGGAGAAAGGTTCTTCAGGTGATAATAGAGTATATTACTCTGGATGAGAGATTCACCAGAGTGTATGGGCACCATTTTTCCATTCTTAACCACTTCCACCACAAGGTACAGATTTCTATACCTCACTACCTATTATGTTTGTTCACTAATAGCCTGGAATACCATAGGAAAAATCCCAAGAGATACCGTATTCCTCATCCTGGTCTTATTAGGTTAATTTATGAACACTATCAATGCATTCCAGCTCTTTCTAACCCTATTTCCTATGTGGAGTCTAAGGACTATGATACTGATAGCGGGGGTTTGGAGATTCAGCCTAACTAGGAGAGAATTTTTGAAACCCACCCATCCTCTAAGATGTCTGGTAAGAAAACCCAGACAAAAAATTCCCATCTTGTTAAATATAATCTTGAAACCCTCTTCAACTGCTCTGGCCCCTTTAAGAATCATGTTCTTAACGGATCCCCTACCAATAACCTGGTCTCCTATTTTGCAGACTCCTTGGAAGATAAATCTGAGAACCCTGAAGTTAGTAGAAATTATGTTCCCTCCCCTCTTGCCTATTTCAAATTTGAAGGTACTAGAATTACTAGCTCCCCCAACCTGGGTGATGTCAATCTCATTTTAGACTAGGTTCAGTATAGTCACATTTTAGCCTCTACTAGAAATGACATCAATGACATATTCAAGGTCCTAAAATGGGCCTACCATGAAATTAATGATCTCAATCAAATAAATATGGCCATGTATAGAAAATCGAAGGAGATGGAGCTAAAGCTAGCCACTCTTAGTAGTGAAGAAGGGAAACATAATAAGAAAAACACTGGTAAGAAAGGTGGAGACAATGAGGAAAAGTACAAGTATCTAGAAGAGGAAATGGTTAAAATTAAAAATAATCTAAAAATTGTTGTGGAACAAAACCATAAAATGGCTAGGCACATTGCCATTATTATTAATGCTATGTCTAAAAAGCTAGAAAAAAAACAACAAGGTTCTCTGGATGTTGACTTGGAAGCAAAAAAGGAAACCAAGGTTGAAAACCAAGGTATTTCTAAAAGGACTTGGGCCAACCTCAAAAGGAAAGAGCCTCCCACTACATAGATGGTTCAGATCTTAAAGAATTGGGTTCAAGAAATGAATGAGCTAGAAGCTAAGACTACTGATCTTTTAAAGAAACAAATTTAGCTGTTGTTGGCTTTTAGCTAGTTTTTGGTTTTGTGGCCTTAACTAGCCTTTTTGATGGTTGTGGTCATTTACTGTTGTCTTTCTATAGTCTTTCTGTCTTTGTTGTCTTTACTAACTCTCTCTTTATTTTGTAGACTTTTTGGTTTTAGGTCCCTATAAAACCCATTTTTTCCTCTTTCAAAAATGAACATACTGATCCCAAATCCATGGATCCCTTATGTGTTTGGTGCGCTTTCTTTTCTAGGGGGAAACTCCCTTCTTTCCTTGCTTTTCTCCTCCATCTTGATATGATGTAGCTTAACATGGAAACATATGACTTGGCATAGAGCTTTCCAAGTTGGCCCTAATGTCTTTCTTTCTTTTCTTTTTTGGAACTTTCTATTCTTCTCTGCTTTCAAGTAATTTCTTGTAGAACAACATGTAGAAATTCCTTTAAATTAGAGGCATACATTACCATTATTTTATTTGCATTCTTAGAAAATTCTTTCCATTTACGTGATGCATTTGTCACTTTTTGGATGACATTCAGTGTAATTTCCTTCATAAGTGTGACCTATCTTAGCATATTGCATTCCTCTTTGTGGTTTGATGAAATGCACTACATCCCCTAAGTTGTGAATATACTATTCTTTCATTGTTCCTCTTTTTGACATATTAGACACAATGTTCCCTAAGTGACTAACCTTGCATAAACTTAACAAGAATCCTTTGAACATATTACACATTACATTTTTTCATGTTGCATTCTCATTCGATCACCTTGCATAACACAACTTGCATGCCTATAGAGTTGTCTTACTTTTTTGCCACTTTGAGTAACACAACTTGCATGCCTATGGTGCCATCCTATTTTTCTTGTTTTACAAAAACCCAACATTTACAATTTCTTTGGCTTTATCACGCCTTGTTAAAGTTATCAAATGAGTATAGCTTTGGCATGGTTGAGCGGGAAGCTGAACTAGCAGCATGACTTTTCCCCATAGCCACTTTCGTGTTTGTTTGTGAGTGCATACCAACTAGTGTATGTATTTTACTCTTTTGGCCTTCTCATCTCACAAACAACTAGTTATGTGGCCCCAAAGTGAGTACACATATTCTTTTTCAAACAAATTATCCTAGATCTCTTTTCACACCTAGTTGGATTGATGATCGAAGCTTCACTCAATTCCTCTCAACACTTATGTGTTGGACTTTGTCCTTATGTTCACTCTACATCCATGGGAACCTCATCCTGGGGGCTTGATCATCCCTCTTGTTTGTTTCATTTCATCTTGCTAACATAAGTGCATTTGAACCCTCTTATCTTTGATGTTCATGGCTAATTTAGTGTGAGGAAGCAAGTTTCTCCCAATAAAGTGGGGACTAAATGTACCATCAAAAAATGGACCCTTCCCATTTTCATCATCTTCTAGGTCTTGTTTCATAGTATTGGAGCTATGTTGCTTTAATTTTATGATGTATCTTGGCCTGAACATGCTTATTTTGGTTATAAAACTCAAAGAATGATGTCTTGTGAAGGTTTTGTGAAGTGTTGTAAAACATTTCTACATTCTTCTAGACTTTATTTAAAGTAATTCACCTAAAAATCACATTTTCATACATGAACAAGTCTTATATTGTTGTACAATCTTGTAACTAGATTTCACACTTTTCTAGGAATATTTTCCCTATTTACACCCCTCTCATGCTTTATTTTGTCTCTTTATGCCCTCATATGCTTATATTAACTATATTTTCGGGTCCTATCTTGACAACCAACATTAAACATAATTTTTTCCTGACACTTGGTTTTGGGTCCCAGGTGGGACTCATTTGCCAAGGGTGGAAAATGAGTCCCCCTTGGCCCAAAAATCAAAATGTTTAAAAATTTCTTTCAAGATTTTACCCAAATTCACTTCATGTCAGCCTGTGATGAGGTATGAATGGATACTAAGGCACAATAATTGTATAAATAGGCATTTTTCACTACATTTTACATCTCCTCATTTAAGTATTCAATATCCTAACATATTCAAGAAATCTCCAAGCACTCAAGCATTTTGCATCTTCAATTCAAGCACTTTCAAGCACTTTGGAGCAGCCATTGACATCACTTCAGATCAAGGATGTGGTAAGTTTTTAATAATTTCATGTTATTCATTTATCATTTCCTTTGCTTGTCATTCATTTCTATTGGGTTTAATTACTAAAGTGGGGTTTCACTAAGGCAAACCCTTATTCTCTAACCCACCAACATTTTTCCCCTTTGCATGTGTCTTTATAGCCTTTGTTTTGTAGATTTGATAGGTTTTAAGGTGTTGAAAAGTGGAATTCAAGTCAACTAGGCTCTTCAAATCAATTCATCATCTATCCAAGCAATTTGAGTGACTTTCAAACCGTTCTCTATATAATTGACCCCGACAACCATACATTCAATCATTACCAGATCTGGAGTAGCAATGTTGACCCTTGACTTTTTAGAAATCTTGGGGAGGACTAATTCACCACTATTGGGGAATGAGTCCCACTTGAAATTTGGAAATCTAGATTTTGTTAGAAATCAACTCTTGGCTGTCAGAAATCAATTCCCGAAACTTTTTCAATAATAGGAGGACTGATTCAACACACTTGGCAAATGAGTCCCATAGTGAAAAATCAAAAAATTTCATCAGCATTCTAGTCATTCTAGAAATATCACTCATCATCTAGGTGCACTTATATTTTACCCTATACTTTTTGTTTTGCATATTTCTTTCTAGTTCTTCATCTTCCATAGTTATTGTAATTCATAATGTGTTTTCAAACGTACCATAAATTACATCTTTGAATTAATTTTAGATCATTTTAGTTAGTCAATTACATTTGTTTTAGTTATTTTCCATCATATCATACCACACATGTCCTTAATTTGACTGAACGAAAGCATTTTAGGATCTAATCTCTCTCCTTTTGGGTGAAAAACCCTATAAGTGCAAGAGAAGCATTTGGGTCCTAAAATCTATGTTTCAGGTATAATAGTTTTGGAAAAAAAAATAGTACTCAAACTAGCTTGTAAATTTTCTAGGTCTTCATACATTTCATTATGTTTTCTTGAGGGACATGATCAACTATTGTTAAAACACTTGTAGGTAAGGTTGGCATAGAAAAAGAGGTATGAAAGGTATGGTCCATGTTGGAATATGGTGTCCCTTGGTGTTCCTTGTCCCACATGACACTTGGGTTTGTGACATGGTTTAACTTCCTCATGTGGATCTTATCTGAAACTTGTATTGGGCATTGAGAGGTCAACCTTTTGGTGCAATGAAAATACCAACAATTGGTATCAAAGCTAAGGTCACACATTCAAACCCCTCGCTTCTGTTGGGGGGGATTGTTGCAAGATGGTGTGTCCCTTGGTCTTCCTTTCCCACCATGACACTTGGGTTTGTGACATGGTTTAACTGCCTCTTGTGGATCTTATCTATAGCTTGTATTGTGTATTGATAGGTTGACCTTTTGGTGCAATAGCAAGGCCAACAATCCATACCTAGTGAACTAAGACCAACACCAGAAGTAAGAGAGCTTTTTAATCCAAGCTCAACAACAAGTATTTTATCACAGGATGCCATGAGTCTCACACTTCATCTAATTACATTATTAGTAGTAGGAAACCAAGTACTACAACTCATACAAGGGATAAACCATAGAAAGTGAAATAAACACAATATTTTATGCTTGCAATTACACTTGAAATGAGAGAAATTGGAATAACAACAATTCTACAAACTGAAACAAAAAACTGAAGCTAGCCCATAGAAGCACAAAAAGCAATTTTAGATCATGAAAAATGGAAAGTCAGAGTCAATAGGGACTAAGATGCCACTAAGGGTGTCTTAGTCCTACTGGAGAGATTCTGAAGTTCTAGAGATTGAAACAAACATCAAATAGCAGTGAGATACTTCTGAGCTAGAGACTTTAAGAGGGACTAAGATGCTAGGAATTGTTTTTTAGTCCTCACAGAGGTTTTTCTTAGACAAAAAAATAATTCTAGATTCTCTACAATGTTTATAGATTTCCTATTCAAGATGTTGATGTTTAGAAAAAATATTATGCCAATGAATGTAAGGAAAAGTAACTTGTAACAAGCAATTTTATGTAACATTGAATGAATTTTTTTTCAATTTTGAAAGCAATGAAAATGTTTCTAAATGCAATTAAGATGATGAACAATGCACTTTTTAGTTTTTAAATGAAATGAAATGATGCAAGAAAGTAAAAATGCAACGTATATGCAATTTCACTAATGCAAATATAAGAAAACCCTAAATGTAATTTCACTAAATATAAAAACCCTTAGATGCAATTTCACTAATGCAAGATGAAATGCAATAATGAATGCAATCTAGATCTAATACTTTTATTGACTCCAAATTATAAAATGAATGCTCAACAAGGTCGGGTTCACCAAATTAGTAGCTATGAAGAAGGGATGAATGTATGATGTCTCCCTTTCCTCCACTAATCACTCAAAAATTTCCTAGGATTCCCATTTGGATTAACAATAAACCTCTCAAGGTTATTCAATTCTCAATGAGGAGGACCTAAGGAAGGGGTTGTTTAAAATTTTATGGGTTCACCACCAAGCAAATGCTTGGAAAAGATAAATTAACATTCAACTCACAAAACCTAGTTATGCAAGCTAAATTATAGATGCAAATGATGAAATTATGCAACAAGGAGTTAGGATGTATGTGCCTAGGAAGTTTAGAAATGTTGTGAGGATTCTAGAAATGCAAAGAAGTTGTTAAAAAGTTCTATGGAATAAAATGACACCCTTACTATTGTCTTAGTCCTACTACTATTTTTCAAGGTAGATGCAAAATCTTTGGATTCTAGATCAGGATCTGAAAAAATTTCTGACAAATATGTTCAGGATGACTAAGATGCTCTAAGTGGCGACTTAGCCCCTTCTATTATTTATCAACTTTCTGAATATGGTCCTAAGGGTTGATGTCTACACTTCATTTTTTTCTAATCTCAGGTTCTAAAACATTTAGATTTGACCTGTAGGTGAGTTTTTGTGAAGATGACAAATTGTAATGCAACATTACAACTTTGCAATTTTGTACTTCAAATGATCTTCAATTCTTCAACCTAAATTTGAAATCACATATATGTAAGAAATGGAAAAAATTGTTGTTTGTTATTGAATGGGGGTTTACATTGGTCAATCTGCTTGTTGGTAATTAAACTTTGAAACGAAATAGAATAATGAAGGGAAATGATGAAGGAACAAGATGAAATGCTACAACTCACCAAACCCTTATTGTAAAGTCTACAAAATTATGTGAAATGGCTTCAATGCATATGGATCATGAAATGCTTGAGTTCTTGATGGATATGACCTTGAAATGCTTGCTTGAATCAAAACCCTACATCATAAATGTTAGCACAACAATACACATGATGGAAGAATATCTTTGATATGATGCTTCAATCTTGATGATGGATCCAAATGCTTGAAATAATGCTCTTGCAAACTCAATTTTCTACGATGAATGCTCTCATAAAAAACTTTCTTCAAAATGAATGAGGTAACCTTGTATTTATACTTATCCATGTTTAATATCTCAAAATTACATCACATCAAGATGACATATTAATTCATTAAATAAAGGAGGCTAAATCCCACCAGAATTTGAAATTAAATCCCAAAAGTACCTTAAGGGCGACTAAGACACCCTAGATGATGTCTTAGTCCCAAGTGACAAAACTTGGGGCATAGACACCAAAAAGGGGCTGAATTAAGATGCCTCAAAATTAGGGTCCCGAGACCTTTGGGGGACAAACATGACCTAGGTGGTGTTTTAGTCCTGACCCAAAAATTAGGGACTTTGATTAAATCATTAAATTATCATTTATGTATTGGAGAATGTCGAGATTAGGTGGAAAAAGATATAATTCATAGGGCTTGTAGATGTAAAATAGAACCGATTAAGACATAAATAGGAATAAATAAATCAAGTTAGGCCCAAACAAGTGTAAAAATGAAAGGGTATTCATTTTACTACACTACAAAATCTAAAACTTTAGGGCTTAGAAGACCTATTTGTGGCTTTTTTATTCTAAGGATTGTCGTCAAAACTTCATCTATTGATGAGAAAATGTAGATTTTATGACTTGAAAACTTTTTTGAACACAATGTAGTGTTGAGAGGGAGGAAAATAAACACATAAAATTAGACATTCTCATTTGTAGATTAAACATCACATCACATAAACTGGAAGAAGAGAAGAAACAAAATCATGAAACACACAAGGACACCAATACTTTATGTGGAAAACTCTATGAGGGAAAATTGTGGTGAGGATTAACTAACAATATATGAAGGTCACTACTAACAAGAGTTACAATGTTGTTTTATGTTCACAACCTTAGAGTGACATACTAAGGACCTAATGAGAATCATTTTCTTAGAATAGGGTACATGAAATTTATAATCAGAAATAAGAATATAAGCTACTATGAAGAAACATGTAACATATGTTGAAGTTGTAGTTCCTTTTTCGTACAATTAACTATTGAAACAAACTTCACACACTTTATATTTAACATAATTCTTGATCATAACACTTTGAAAACAAATGATTTCAAAAATTAATTTTATCTTCTATATATATCCTCCACAAAAAAATAAAACTTCAATTAGGTTGGCTCTAATAAAAAAATTTAGAGGAAACATATGATATCACACTTGTCGACTCTAAGCATATATAATATTGCAAAAAAAAATTAATTTTAGATTGAAACATGAAATTACAAGACCCAAACATGCCATAAAACATCCTTAAAGTAAAATTAAATAATCAAGATCAATATTTGATGGAGGAAACATGTCTGTAGGCCAAAATAATGACAACACCACCAAAATTTCCATTTGTCCAACTCTATAGTACTAAGGAGAGACCAAAAGCATCATGTGGATCAAAATGAAAATATTTTAGTCCATGCATAATATTGCCTCAACCTTCTATTAAACAAACTTGTCATCATGTGTATCCCTTTCAAAAAAAAATGTATATATCTAGAAAATATTTGGGGATGTTGGCTTAACTCCCTTCTCCAAAGATGTGTAGGGATATGAGGATATTTTCACCTACAAATATTGTAACTCCTAGAAAGAAAGAAAGGTTTCAATTGGTGGCATCTAGTTTGATGTTATAAAAATCTTTATTTTGGAATCTATAGAGTTATAGTGCAATCAATTGGAGTGGCTAAAATGTATGGTAAAATTCTTTTAAAAAGTAGAAAAAGATATTTGGATTCAAAATGGTTTCATTGGGGAAAATCTTCTCATGCCCTATGCTTTGGTAATTTTGAACATTATGTGTGACTTTAATCTTGAAGTAACGCTTAAGAAATTTAATGGATATTATTTTCCTCTCTTGAATTATATTCATAAAAAATAATGGGTCAATATATCCCTTTTTATCTATTATCCTTCTTGATGTAAGACATTGCTAAAGGGGCATACCTACCCCTGCATTAGGGATTAATCATTGAGCTACATAATTTTTTTCTCAAAACCACCCTAAAAACTCTTACCTCCAACACTAATCACGTATAAATCATACTCATTTAAAATAAACAGTTGCATCCCCACATAACCCCCCCCCTTCGTATTCAAAATTTGAACTCAAAATGGAATATCCAATTAATATTTTCTCCTCTACGTCATCTTCTATGACTGTTTTGAAGAGAACCACCCATTATAAAAGGAAATCCCTTTCATCTCTTCCTAACCTAGAAAGATTAAATGGGTCCCTTTGGTTCTATCACAATAAAAATTGGTGATGAGAAAAATTCATATCATAAGAGTGTTTCTTTTAGCAGGTCAAGTGAAAGGAGATCCACCATGCTAGGTAGTGTTATTTAGAACAAGAGCAACGATAAAAAAGGAAAGAAGATGTCTCAAGAGGAAGTTGTATTGGGCTCTTTTAATGAGAAGTTTCTTCCTAGTGATGATGAGGAAAGCCTGGATAATAGTGAATAGGAATATGAAGGTGAAGAAGTTAGTGAGGCGGAAGAAGAATGGCACAAGGGGATTGCGAACATGTATATCTTTGGCATGATCTTCGAAAAACTATGATCAAGAAAAATTAGAATAAGAAAGGAAGTTCTACAAAGAGGACATCATTTAAACTACCACTATAGAAAATATGGAGGATAAAGACTAACATAAAGTGCTTGATAAGCTAAAAGTTGATTGGAACCTTATTTGTAGTCTTGAAGATTAGTGGTCATCTATTAGTCATCATCTTTTGTGTTTTTCTTGTTTTGGTTTTGTTCCCCTCTATCTTTATGACTTCTTTTTTTCTTCTTGTCTCTCTTAGTCCTATGTTCCTCCTTTTTTATTGTCTAAAGGTTGAGGTCTTAAGGCCTCTATTTTGTATTTTTCTATTTTGTTAAACTAATTGATTCAAGGGACCTTCCCCTACTTCAATATCAATAATATTTATCATGGTTAGTTTTTTATATTTAAAACATCACCCAAAAGAAATTTAAGAACATCTAGGAAGTGTTTTAAAAAGAAAAAACAAAATAAAAATATTAGTGAAATATACTAGTTTAATGAAACACCTTTCTCCTCTTAAAATATTGTAAATAAAAATTAATTTTATGAGGATTTACTTTTATTTATATAATGATCAAGAATTTTTTTTACATAATTTATGGCTTTGGGATTAAATAAAATATGGTTTATTGATGTACCTATAGATTACTCTTACTTATCTAATTTTGTATACATATCCATCGATCATACTTAGTCTGTAATCTTACATAGTGATGTATATATTGTGGATATCTCATATTAGTTTATTAGATTATATATTTTAGAATATCTATTATATTATATTTCTTAATGCTTGATTATATTTGTTGTATTCCTATTTTTGTTACTCTTAGCATCAATATGTTGGATTTTATTACATCCTTAGGAAATATTATATTGTATCAAAGGATGTTGCACAAGCCTTATTGATTTATCAACTTAAACAAAACTTTTCTAGATAGAGATAAATCATTCAACAAGTACATAAGGTTGTGATTATGAAAAAAATGAGAACAAGCACTTAGCTTCATAATAGTGTAATGGTGCAGACTTAATGGAGACACTAAATATTTTTCTAATTTTTTATGTTGTATTCAATAGTAGCATACAAGTTTGTGCTTTTTATTTTTCCCATAATATAGATTAATTATTTTAGCATATTTCTTTTATAGACAAGTACTCTATCTTTTAAAAAATCCTAGATTTATATTTATAGATTTCCTTTCTTAATCCTCATTTCCCTATCATACTTCTATCAATCTATGGGATAGGTGGTAATAAAAATATATCATTGTTAGGTTTCGATAAAATTAGAGTTGCAAAAGTAGTACCCCTTGAAATTAACATCTTGAAAATAGATTAAATTGAAATTAGAAGACAAAATCCTACAATGTTAGTTTGGTATTCCCTTTAGTACACCAAATACAAGTGTTCTCTTATCATTTATTTTTCAATAATGATAGAAAACATGCATTTAGAATATACTAGAATGAATGTGATAAATTTCATTAAATATATGACATCGAGTTTCATGACCATATATTTTACACTCAAGGATAGAAAGGGAATGGGTTGAAATTAACAAAATTTAAAAATTTAAATTTTATTTTAATAGGTGGACTTTGTACTTGTGAATTCAACCTAATAACTACAAATGAAAAGTATAATAAAAGACAAGTCTGATAACAAATCTTGATAATACATCCCTTCTGATGAATGCATGATAATCAAACAAGTAGGATAAATATATTAATACACACACACATAGATATAATATATGATTATAATGATAGGAGTAGACATGAATAAGAATGAAATGTAAATTTATTTAGAACTTTTCTAGCATAAACTTGTATTAAAATATTTTATAAAATTAAAAATAAAACTATCATAATTATAAAAATATTAGTAATTGATAAATAATTATTTTAATAATAATTGTTTATTGGTTTAGATTAAATTGTGTGAGGGGTTTACCTATGGAAAACAAAAATGCTTCCACATCATCATCTGAAGGATAATCTTCCATATTTCCCCCTCACATTTCCCCCTTAACAATACTCCATGTACTTATTAAGAAAAAATTCTTCCATAGTTTAATAATGGGTTATTGCGTCTAATGTTAATCCCCTAGATCACCTCAATGTAGAGTCCTTGAATGTTGCTAGGAATATAATTAATCAATTTTCATTAGTAGTATCATCATAAATTTTGTAGAGGATATAAAATTTGAAACAAGAACATATCAAGGTATTTTATTATAAGGCCATGGAATTTAGGCTATGATAAATGACGAATAGTATTTATGGTAGTGTATCCTTCCTAATAGAAAGTAGGAAACTAGAATTTTATGGTTTTAGGTGGTTCTTCTTCCCATAAATCTCCCATTGTGATGTGGAGTTTATGAGAAAAGGGCTAAAGAAATATCCTAAAAATGTGGTTTATTGAACCCTTAGTTTGAAGTTTTTATTAAATTATTTTTAATGTATTGTGCTTCAGGAATCAAGGGTTGACTTTTTTTCTGTACTTATGTTTCTTCTATTGGCACTAGTATATCTTCACACAAGATATAAATTAGAAAAAAATCCATAAGAAGTCTCTTCTTCTTTGCATATAATAGTAGTACAAAAATTTCCACCTTCATTGCATAATGTTAGTAGATATCTAGTACTTGGAGTATTATCTAATATTCTTAGAAGTTAGAAATATGAAATACATGCTACTAAAGTGGAAAAAATTACTCAAAGACATTGAGACTCTTGTAGCTTGGAAACATTGATCATTGGAAATTTTTTATGTGTTTTTTATGCAGTTCTCAACACAGGTAATGCATAGGTATGTCACCTCTCTTGAAAGACAATATTCCACAATCAAATTGTAGAACACTATCCCAAGGTCTCTAATGTTAGATCTTGATAGTTCTTGGAATATCTTAGTTGATTCATGTGATTTGCAAGAATCACAAGGTTGACTTACGGATGAGTTAAAAATGTGGGAAGTTGGGATTGCAAATGGAGTTCTTAAGGTGTAGAAATTGTTATTCAGTTGTTGCAGGTTCAAACAATAGTCTAGAACTCCTATTTCAACTTTAGATTTGGCTTTATAATGTGGAATGAACCTTAGCTTAGGTTACTTATAGAAAAAGGAAAAAGGGAAGGGAAGAGAGGAAGTTCCAAGACCAGAAACTATGAATGAACATTGATCATGGAGGCTGCTATAGTAGAAAAAATCCCTAAATTGGGTTTTTTTTGGCCAAGAGGAACCTTCAGGTATAAAAAACTAGTGCATTGTATTAAGGACTAAAGATATTTAGATTGCATACACACATCATGAACATGCAATTGAAGTAAGTTGCAACAATAAAGTAAGGAAGATCAAACTAGCTTTACAAAGTGATTTGTCATGAACAAACCACAAAAAGAATGAGCTAGAAATTCATCAAATATAGTAACAACAAACACCATTATTACTTCCATTCAAGAAAATAACAACTAAACTAATAGGGAAGTAGAACCATGCATGCATAATGAAGAAACAAAAGAGAAACATCCATAAATCATGCAATATAGCTCTCTATTGTTGTAGAATGCCTTTACACCAGCTCTCCAACCATTTACAAATGAAGGGGAGGCCCCTATTTATAGTTTTCCAAAGCCAAAATGAATGGATAGGATTGATTTACAATTAGTGGTTTATATTTTCTTTACACTAGGGTTTCATCTAGCCTCCATTATCCAACAATTTAAAATGAATCATCTTTCCTTTTCCTATTTTGTCTTGTAGTGCCCAGGTGATTTAGCACTTTTCTCCTCTTGTTGATTTCCCTTTTTGCTATAACTAAAACTACTTGAAGGCTGCCTAATCCTTAATAGGTTTGCAATCATTCTTCAGCCAATCAGGTACACTTTGTTTGCAGATCTACACCATTGTGAGATAACTTAGCTTCCTCCTCCTAGTTATGTAGCCACACATTGATCAATCCCTCCTTGTCATGCAAAATTTACTTTATTGGTCTTCCTTTTGAAATATCATTCATCATTTAGGAAATCATTTTCCCTTGGGGATCATCCTTACCCATGGAGTTCTTTCATAGGACACATGAAAGCACCCCATCAACATGCATGGTCTACGAAGTGAAGCTCCCACCTTGACGAGGCTCCACAGATGGTTTGATTAATATAACCCTTTGCAAACATAACGAGCGGTATATGGGTTGTCAAAAAATTATATTCCTCATGATTTCACTTTCTCCTTTCCCTCTCTATATCAAGTCTTGAGTCAAGACTCCTTTTGACAGGGTTCTATGGACAATGTCATAGGCGAGTGCATTGCAAGCAACTTTTTTTTGTGGTAGGCCTCTTTCATGGTCTCCATTTTATGATAAGAGCCCTATATAAAATAGTAGTTTGAATTAAGCTCATGCAAGAAATGGTATGAAACCTTCTAAACATGACTAATTGACATTCATGTGACCATATATTTCCTATTTTGCATGATTACTTAATTATAATTTAAATAGCCCCATTACTTTTGGGAAACCAATGACAAGTGATAATAGTGCCAAAAGGCTTAGATTTCTTATAAAGAAGGCACCTTATACCTCACGATATGGACTAGAAGCATGCTAGGCATCCTAGTTTTATTTAGATTCATTCTCCAAAGAAGACTACTTTATTGAATGTTCCAATCAACCTTCTTATTATGACAATCACCCCCATCCCAGACGGCTCCAAAGTTTTCCCACTAACGAAATGGGCTATGAGTCAAGGCTAGAATGTGTTTTCAGTTTCCCCATATTCACCATTTTTCTTTGAGTGAATAATAATAGTAATATCCTGACTCAGTCATTTTGTTCATCCTATAGCCATTATAGGGGGGAAGGGGTATGGTATTTTTATTTGCTTTGTCACTTCGTCAACTCAACACTTTGTGCCCCAATGTCAGAAATTTCCATTGATTAAGTGGCTCATGTCACCATGTAGAGAGAGTTCTTATGGTCCCTGCGAAGGTGGACTCTGTTAGGTAGATGAATGAGGATGGCTACCATAGAATTCTCATTAGAAAATGACATAGAAATAGCAACTTCCTATGTAATGGCACCCGCACAAAGGAAATGGAAAAGGCAATAGTGGACCCTATAGGAAAGACATCCATCAATTTTATATTAAAGTTTATATCACCAAAAATAGATGTTGATATCCTAGTCTCCACGAAAATTACTCATGTC
>VDFB02375239.1:0-21493 GCA_007258455.2 Sequoia sempervirens
AAGTCTAGATAGGACCCTTCTTAAATGTCTTGACATGGAAGAAATGAAATCAACTTTACAAGAGGTACATAAAGGTATATGAAGAGCTCACTCTACAGGTCCTACCATAACCAAGAAGCTTATGACAATAGGGTACTACTAGCTTACAATTAAATGTGACTCCTATCACTTCGAGAAGAAATGCAAACAATGCCAAATCCATGCTAATCTGGTACACACACCAGCACATGGACTTCATTTGATTACTTCATCTTGGCCCTTCTCTTAATAGGGACTTGACCTCATTGGAAAGATTCACCCATCTACCAATGGACATGATTTCATAATGACTATAATAGAATACTTCACTAAATGTATCGAAGCCATACCAATGACATATATCACCAACAAAAAAATCTCAAAGTTTATAATTAACTATATCATATGTTAGTATGGTGTTCCTTTATCCATAGTCATAGATAATGGGTGTCTCTTCAAAAACCAATACATTTGGGAATTATGTGATAAAAGTAACACATCTAGCACCACTTTGCCACTTTGTATTATCCCCAAGGTAATGGTCAAGCAGAGGCATCGAATAAGGCCATAGTAAAAATCTTGAAAAAGATCGTCAATGACGTTGGTCGAGACTGACGCATACAGCTAAATCCAACCTATGGGCTTATTGTATGAGAATTCGTACTCCTACTAGTGCTACACCTTATTCCCTTGTCTTCAATTCCAAAATTATCCTTTTGATTAAGGTCGAGATCCCGTCCTTGAGAGTTTTCATACAAAATTTCATTAATGGTGAAGATTATTGGATCTCTAGGTTACACAAGATAGAATTGTTGGATGAAAGAAGACAGTTGGTTTTGGTCCACTTGTAGGCATATTAGAATCACCTCAAATGTAGTTACAACAAGTGATTCAAGGTCTAAAACTTCGATATTGGTGATTTGGTCTTAAAATAGAATCCTAAGAACCAACAAGAAAGATAAAAACCAAGCAAGTTTGAGCCTAACTGGTTAGGTCCTTATATCATCACTGTATCATATGGATCTAATGCCTATCAACTGACTAACTTTGAGGGTGAACCGCTCTTTAATCCTATCAATATCATGCACCTTCAAAATTACTATACATGACCTTTGGATATCCCATTATATCAAAAAAATGGAAAAATAGAAAAGAAAAGAGAAAGAGAAATAATCCATCCTATAGCGAAAACCATTTCGATGGAACTTTGGATAAGTACCATGGTGGCAACCTAGCAAATAGGTGTGATGTGTAGTCAACTACGGCTCTACCATCTATCACTACTCTATCGGATTCCATCCATAATAACTTGAGTATATGCTCTTTCATAATAAAAGCTTTCTCACCCCTTCTCATGGCCTAAGGTTGATTAAACATTTGGTGTCAAACTGCTTATCATTTTCACTCTTTTCATAATAACTAGTCATGTTCAGGACTAAGGAAAATCCTTGACCTAAGGTTTCAAAAGGATTTTACACATGGTATCTGAGGATGTTATCACAAAAATACAAAAACATTGAAACATTCAACAAAAACCAAAACATTCATATATTCCTTGAAAATATCAAAAACATACAAATATCCTTTGAAAAATCCAAAAGCAATCATAAAATGTCAAAAAATCAAAAACACTATCAATCCATGGTATTAAACTATGTTTCCTTTACATGTGTACGTAGGAAAGGCGAATAACTGATAAGCCCCTAAGGCATAGGTCAATCCTTTAGGGTCCGTCATCATCAAGTCTTCACCATAATCCACATTCTAGAATAAACATGTCACTTATCATGGTTAGTTGAACTATGTTGTCTATGTGTGTGTCACGTAGGAAAGGCCATCATTGATGAGCCCTCAAAGCATAGGTCATTCCTCTTAGGGCCCATCATAATAAAATTTTCATCACAATTTGAATTTCCTAATAAAATTATCCTTTCTAAGGAATAAACATGTTGAACACAAACAAGATATCCTACACAGAACCAAGCTTAACAAATCATGAAAATACAAATGAAACACCCAAACTAGTTCTCAACTAGGTTGATCAATTATTTACAAATGTTACCATATTATCAAAAATCATTTATCTTCTAGGATGTTGCATTATCGAAACTAGACCAGGCATCTTACACGAAATGTCTCACTCCTTAAAACAAACACAATCTTTTGAAAACATATCAAACAATTATCAGTGGACAAAAAGATCAAATTAATTGTTGACTCATTTGATCTAGTTTAGTATTATCTTATCTAATTTATCTTATGTAATATTCCTAAGCTACTCGATGATATCTACAAGTAATTAGAGAAAAGATGATGGATTATGACGTTTCTTTCTGCTAATTTCTACTTCCGGTTTTGTCTTGGTAACATGACTAGGGCAACTAAAGTCCTTGTGTGTGATTGGGATTCTATTTGGAATAATCAAACCATCCTATGTAGGTCAAAGGTCGTCTAATGCTTTCTTGCATTAGGATTAACATGCTCTATGGTTATTTCCTCACAGATTCCAACAATGTTCTATTGTCACTAGTATGAATCAGGTCACTCCTTGTCTGATGTGTCTAAATCTTTGACAAATGGAATACTAATATCACCAAGGTTTTTCTCAACTTGGTGTACACACTATCCACTTGTCCATATAATATAATCTTTAGGCAAACATAAATAAAGGTTTCCTTCACAATTCATTCTTAGGTGTGCATACATCCATTTGTCCCATAATAAAATGCTTTATGATGATAAAATATGCACTGGTAAAATCTCAAGTAATATCAATCAATACATAAATGGTGATTCAAATGAATGATATATCTAAATAGTTCTTCACTCCTTACTAACTATTTCTTCATACTAACATTTCTTTCGACAATCCCATGGTCATCTTGATGGCGTGCTATGACACATAAAAACAAATGTATGAGTTGCATCATCCTGCATCCATAATCATGTTAGAACATCATATCTCATGTGCATATAGGTCATACATACTGCATAAGAAAATAAAAATAAAAATAGATAAATTTGCATCACATGTTAGAATCATCATCCATATAGCATCATATCAAATATGGCATAACATGTCCTAAACATATAATGTCATCATGCATACAAATCATAGAAGCATCATAGGTCACATCATAGATCATTAACATTAAATATCCATACATATAAGCATAAATTAATATCCATACATCATGACATACATATAAATCATAAGTATAAACATAACATCATAAGCATCCATCATATAGAAACATACATACATATAACATATCATGAATTTCCTCTAAAAATGATGTATCTCATATATATATATATATATATATATAATAATGTGTCATATTAGAAAATCATGATAACTGACAAAAATGTGGAGCTCGCAAGCTAATAAAAAATGTACGTCTATATACAAAAATAGGCCTAGCTTGTGCTACCCTTGTCCTCTGAAGATGAATGACTACAAGGAAGCATGTCCTCTCTCTACCCTAATACCGATGGCCCCATCTGATCCTTGTGCAAGTGGTGAGGTGATTGATAGGGTGATCTCCTCGACCGAGATACTCCTCCACTACTTTAAGGCTGACAAGAGTGTGACTTGGTCTATGACTTCCTTTGAGTATAACTAGGGGCTCTCTATGAGAGTGGCACTACATCCTCATATAAATCCCTATAATATTGGGTCTCCTACCCTGAATGATATATTTGACACCCTAGATCAGCCATGAGTCCACTAATGGTGGAAATAAAATCAAGTGGTCATTGGTCGGCCCTCTGTGCTCGCATCACTACCATATCACACTTAGTAGTCAGTTGAGCAACCTGCCCCTATAGTCCCTGAACCTATACCAAAGCAGCCTAAAGTTGCACTTGTAGTGTGGCCACCTGAGGGTCATGTACCCTCTCCTCTGCATCCTCCTCCAAAACATCAAGGATGGCCTCCCTAATGTGTGCATCCTCTAAGCCCTCCTCAATGGTTTCCTTGTGGGAAATCTCCTTCACATCCACCTCTCTCCCAACCCCCACTACATCTACATCGATGCCAATATCCACATTCACTCCCATCTATTGCACCCTCTAAGGAGAAACCTCCATTTGTACCTGTCCCAGCCTCATCTCCTGCTCTACCCAGGCCTCCTGCTCTCTCTCCTCCAAGATGGGTTATATATGTCTCAGGATCTAAGATGGAAGCCCACCTCTGCCACCCCTGCCTTTGTCTCCCCTCCCCCTATCTCCCCTACCTCGATCATCCCTACCTCCATCTTCTCTACCACCATCTCCACCACCCCCTCTATCATTTCCATCACCCCGACCACCTCAACCTCCATCATCTCCTCTCCCCCATCCTCTCTCCTATAGCCTACCTAGGGGACCTCTATCGAGCTTCTCTATAGGAGTAGGCCTATCAGGATTTTTAAATGGTTTGGGCCTATGTTGGTCCCGCCATGTATCATACTCTACTATCGTGCCCTCATTTGCTAACTTCATCGAGGCACCCCACTCAACTAGCTGTAACTTGTCAAAATCTTGTATGGCTACCTATACATAGATCATCGGCCCCCACACAACTACCCCTTGATCCAATCGTGCAAACTCTCTAACTCCAACAAGAACACTTTGTCTCTCTCCAAACTCTCTTAGAACTCACTATGATAGTTGGCACTCGATAATGTGCTAAGTTTGTGTAGTATAGTTGATCAAATAATGAGTCTATCTATAATATGGAAGATGCTCCATGCCATCCTCCCATGGTGCACATTGTTGATACAAACTCCAAATGAAATAATCAAGAATATCAATAGAATGTCTCTAGTACCCAACATCCCCAACATAGGTTTGTGTGAGTTCTCCTCCATAAATGTACACATATGGTAGCCCTAGTGGCAATTCCCTCTCTAGTGACAGTCGGAACATAGCTATATGCTCCCATGCCCACACCATGAGCAGGGTGGTACCACATCTGATCGAATGAGCCCCTCGGTATGCAACATCATGCAAATGAAAATATAGCATCACAAGCATGCATGGGCCTCAAGTGTATATTGTAGCACGCTCCATCATACTTGCAAGCATCTCACCCCATCCGATAAGGAATCTATTTCCTCGATGATTACGAATCACAACCCCTCCAATAAAACTGCAAATGATGATAATGAGTCGATCATATTTATTCTCCAGTGTGTCCTAATGGATCTCATAATCCTCCACTCCAAGGAGGGCTACATCATCTATATCAAAACATCTTTGAATAGTAGCATGTCCATGATCAAGATCATATACAACATGCTCCCCATGGATAGAAAGCTGAAGAATACACCAGATATCCTCAAGAGTGGCAGTTTCCTCTCTAATCGGTAAGTGAAAAGAGCTCATCTCTGAGTACCACCTCTCAACAAGGGCAGTCAATAGACCTCGGTTAGCCCAAATCACAGGCATGAATGTGACATTATATAATCCCAAAGCATGTAGAACATCCCTCTCCTCATCATTCAAATGATCTCGCAATCTGAATGAATATGGTCAACTCTCTCGAGTATAAATTGGAGGAAATCTCAACTATGCTCACAAAAAATCACATTACGTCAGTCAAGACACTTAAACAATCCTATTAAACCTTTTTCACATTAATAATTTTGCAAAAAACTTTGTAAATTCCATTCACAGTTAAATGCATCACACCTCCCAACAAATGTGGCTTACCAATGCGGTGTACATTTAATTTGCATACATGCTAAACACATGTGGTGCATGGTCAAATAGATGTGTCACTAAAAAATAGATGTGGGTTTCTACCTTACATATGTGGTGCAACCTTATAATTGTGGTGCACACAATACTTGCAAGTAGCCTAACAGATGTAGTTCTAGAGAACACTTGCGGCTTACCGAACACTTATAGTGCACCTGTCAACAAATGTGGCAAATGTGATTACAATTGCGATGCAAAAACTGCACCAAATCTATTTGGTCATTTTTTACTCCTAAAATATAGCAAAAAATTTTAAAAAATCAAGGCAAGGAAGGGTTACATACCATATTGCTTGATCCCTCATGCCGCCAAAAGGTCTGAACCTGATATCCTCTATGTGCAATGACTAGAACATACAATGTCTCTCCAAGGATCTATGACAAAATCTCAACTCAAAGCTCTACAAACTTCTAAAATAAAAATGCACAAGTGACTATTTTGGACCACCTAGGAGCTATTTATAGATAATTTTGACATACGAGGGTATCCCTTTATAATTGGGTGCATCAAATTTGAGCTTCAAATGTAAAAACGGGTACCTTGAATGTCCTAATTGCAAAATATTTTGCTACCAAAATGATTACCATTATAAAATTAGCTTATCAGAACAATTTCTCAAAAAAAAATCAAAATTTTGTAAATTTTTCTAAGGGGGCACCATCCTATCCCATCATCACCAGGGTATACTGGGACAACTCCTGAGCAGGAATTTTTGATTTTCTTTGACACAACGCTATAAAAGTGTATTGTATCAAAGAGGGGAAAAATGTAGATACCTGAAATTGTCCTAGTCTGTGAGTAACACCTTTTTTTCTAATTTTCACCCTTTTCTCCTAATTATTAAATGATACCTTATTATTTAATTATTATCAAATATCATATTCTACTATTAATTAATTGACTTTATGTTATTTAATTAATTCATTCTAATTCACCCTTCCTGTTTAATTAAATAAGTCTTATTTATTTAATTATGTCCTAATTATTATTAACATTCTTGATTAATTTATCATGGTCTGAAACTTGCTTAGTCTAAAGGATTTAGGAAGGTTTGGCTTGAAGGTGATTTGTTAACTGTCATAAATTTCCTTAAGAAGATTAATCTTCCTTGTTGGTCTATTGAATCTATCATTGTTGATGTTATTGTTATAATGAATACCTTTGAGCAATGTTTTATCTCTCATATTTATCGTGAGCATAATGGGTTAGCAGACAAGTTTGCTAACTTTGGGGTTCTTGAGCCTAGAGTGTGGGATAGGTTAGATTCCCTTCCCATTGATATTCAAACTATTGTTAATTATGAAATACAGACTATGTAGAGAGGGGGTTTCTTTTATGATTATTTTGCCACATGCGAAATCTTATTTGTAATATCATATCACAGTGTGATTATTTTGAGGTGAACTCGACTCTAATTAAAGATTTTTTAGCTATTCAAAAAGAGCTACATTTAAAGATAATGATGGTCTTTAGTCTTTTCGGTACTTTCTCCACATGGATTCTAGGTGCTTGTAGAGCCCTTTTCTTCTCAAGGATTCTTCTTCTTTGCATTTTTCTCCTAAAGTTGTTGTGGTTTCGATCTATGATCAAAATGGGTGGTGAAAGGAAAAAAATTGAGCCTATCTCATGTGATGCTACTAGGAGCAATAAGAAGATCCCAGATCTTTTGGAGGAGAGTGGTATTACCCCTTTCATTGAAAAGATTCATGGTTTTGATCCTATAGTGTCTTAGGCCTTTGTTAATGGTTGGCAGAATAGGGTGCTAAGGGTGTTTGGTTTGGAATTCAACACCACTAAGGAGTTGATTGGAAGCATTACGGGCTTGGTAATTGATGGTAAAAGGTGTACAGAGATAAAAAGGAGTCTAATGTTTTCATGGAGTTGTTCTTCAAGAAGAAGGAAAGGGATCAATTGTAGAAGCTTAAATGTGGCAACTTTGATCGCAATTCCATAAAACCATATGGGTTGACCTAGTTGTGGAGATAATGAGATATATAACCCTTGACAATAGATTTTATGTCCTCTTTGGTTATCATTTTGTGTTATTGAACCATTTCAGGCATAAAAAGAGGTGTCTTTTTTCGTATTATTTGTTGACTTCTTTAGAGAATGGAATTAAGGATTTTAAGAGGAACCCTAAGAATACTATTCCGTATGAGGGTTTAATCTTTATAATCATGGATTATGCAAAGTATTTTGCTATTCCAGAAGAACCTAAGAAATTTACTAAAAGTTGTTTGGAACATATGAAGTCTGGTTATGATACAGGTTGAGTCTGAGGAAACTAAAGAAGGCTTGGATGATTCTATGGAGGTGCTCTCGGAGCACCCTAAAAACTTTGATCCTAAGCTAAAAAATAAGGTACAAAAAATTTAATATCCCACATGGTCTGAAGGATACCATACTAGTAGTGAGGAGAATGAGATCCTTGTTGTTTTCTCTAAGAATCAAAAGGTGAAGAAAGGTAAATTCTCGGCCCTTGGTCTTGAGAGGAAAAAGAATTTGATGGATAAAGTCGAGGGATATTCTTCTGATAAGAAAAATTTGGCACTGGTTGTGGAAGATGAAGCTAGTGATGAGGTTGATTCCCATATTTTAGAGTGGAAAGGGAAGAAGCATCTACATTATGGTAATAGTTCAAAGAAGGCTAAGGGTAAGAAGCAATATGTTGGCAGGAAGAAATAGTCTTGAGAGGATAATGCTAGAGGCAACCTAGATGGGAGTCTGAATGGTGAGCATCAATTCTTTGTTGATAAGGGTTGAGGTGGAAAAGGAGCTAGGAAATTCTGATGGTCAATTTGTGTCTATTGAGGTGGAGAATCCCAAGCATAAAATCAAGGTCCCTAAAGGTGACTATGCTCTCAACAAAAATAAAGAGGTTTTTCAGGATGTGCAAGAGACCTAGGATGCTCCTAAGGATAATTTGGTCGATTAAAGGGACATCTTTAATTGCAATAGTGAAGAGTTATCTAATGTGTTGGGCATGACGAATGATGGCTCAGACATTTTTCTTCATAATCTTTAAATGGTTGTTCAGTGATTTGAACCTTACCAATGTTAAGGTTTGGTCCTTGATTAACAATATTGAGGTTAATACTAATTCTCATGAGTTTTCTATTCTAACCTAGGTTAATCAATTGTTTGATATCTCGAAGATGGTTACTGATGAAAAGTTAAAAATGAAGAGGGGCTTTGGGTATAGAGTATCGATCCTGGAAGAAAAAATGACCAAGGCCTATGAGAATCTTGAAACTGTGGTCAAAGTTAGTCGTTCTGCTCTCCACAATAATGTTGAGGGTCTTCAATTTCTAAATGAAAAGGCTAGATTGTGGAAAGGTGACTATTTTGGTGTGTAGAAAGAAGTTGTTGATATGGCTGATCTCCCCAAAGACATGAAGACGGGAGAATGATAAGGGCCCCTGCACATGTACCCACAACAAGACTAAAAAGAACTTGGGGGTTCCAAATAAGGAGGTTGCAGAGATGATAGAAATGCACAAGAAGATCATTGCTCGTGATCTTGAAGTGGCTAATATTTTGAAAAATTTGTAGTTACATGTTGGTTTTGTCCTATGTTTTGGCTAGTTTTTTGTTGATGGTTGGTTGCTTGTATTGTTTTGATTATCTTTAAAAGCAATGGTCTTTTTTGTACAGGGTTTCGGGGCCCCTTCAAAACCTACTCTTCCTATAATCAAAACCATTTTTGATTAATTAAATAAAACCTATTTATTTAATTATGTCCTAATTATTCCCCTTTTTTCTTCTATGCATACATTTTTTGATCCGTTTTGTATAAGCATAGTATGCTTCTAGTGCTTCTTGTTATTGTTGCTTCCTAAACCCTTTTGTTGTTTCCTTGAGGTAGCCACTTAACATAAATATTTTATTTCCTAATAATGCAATTATAGTAGTGTCACTACTTTTATCTATAAAAAATGTCCTAATAATCATTAATCTCCCTAATTAATTAAATAAACCTTATTTATTTAATTGCGTTGCTTATTACACTTATTCTTCTATTTTAATTAAATAGTTATCATTAATTGTTTAATTAACATTCAACACCTTTCTTAAATTGAATAATTGTTACTAATTATTTAATTGACCACTTTGACACTTCTAGATTAAATAATTGTTACTAATTATTTAATTGACCACTTCCACACTTCTAGATTAAATAATTAAATTAAAATTAATTATTTAATTCCCCTATTCCATCTCAACATTATCCATTAAAAAATAAAATTTTATTTATTAATTAGTCCTCACTTGCATGTTGGACTCTAATTTAGTTAATTATCCTCTCATGCATAATTTCCTCTTCCATAACTAACACTCTCTTCCAATCGATTGGATAATCAATTCTAGTTGACTCTTCAATAAATTCACCTTACTCCCACTCACTTTGAGTCTTCAATTCAATCAACTTAGGTAACTAGTTGTCAGTATTAGTTGAATCTTCAATCAATTCTTCATGAAACCAGTTAACTGGAATCTTGTAGCCAGTTGTAGTTAGTTAATTGGGCAATCAATTCCTCTCAACAATCCTCAACTATTGATCTTGATCTTCCACCTCTTGATCTAGATTGTTCATTCGAATCAATCATTTCTATAAAAGTAGCCCTCATATCACATTGATGGATAACCATGAAACTTTGGCATTTGCATCATTGTGATCATCTCATACACTTGAAGCTTAAGGAAAAAAAAGAGCATACCAATTTTTGAGAGCAAAAGAAAATAAAGGACAATGGAAGTAATTCATGACAAATGATGAAGGTAAAAGTATTGATTGTTTAAATTTGAATTCATCTGTGTTGCATGTTTTCTATTGAATAATTTGGATTTGTATTTGATTATAGGATTGTAGATTGTGGTTGTTTGCTTTAATTCCTTATCTCCTTTATGACAAATGTCAATTTTCCAAGTTACAAAATGCATGGGATAACTATTAAATGCCTAAATGACTAAAAGTAAATAATGAGACATGGCCCCATTATAACTAACTTCTAGAAATGACATTGAGGATTAACTTAAATCCTAAGTAAACTTATCATGTGAATAGGTTCCCACTAATAACTAGTTAGGAAATAACCTCATTCACACTAGAACCCCCCTTAAGTGTAACTTAGGGAGAAACGACGGTAAATGGATTCTAAGATCTCAAACTTGTGATGCACCTGGTGGTCATAAAATGCACATGGGTCCTAGCAATGAGGCCATGTTAGGTACCCATGCACAAGTAATCATGCAACTAATCTCTTACAAATGGATAAAAGGAGAAAACCCTATGGGATAAAACTCCTCTCCAAAAAAGAGATGCAATGCAAATTATGTATAAGTGATAGAAGTGATGTTATTGTTGAAAATGGAGGTAAAATTGTGTAGCTTAATACTTTGTAAAACTATGAGATTGTAGATCTAATTAAGTGTTCTAAGCAATTTCTGGTATACATTATTTGTTTAGATCCATTTTACCAATTGTAGAAGTAGACAAAAAGATTGTAGAAGAATAAGACCGTAAGACATGAATACAACATATACCTATGGAGAAACCCTCTTGAAAAAACTCCACTAGAATCAATAGTGCTTGTATTATTTAACCTTAGAACAAGATTACAATAATTCTTTTACTCAATCCTGCTTGAGATGCTTCATTTTCCTTCAATTCTTCTTCTTCACAACCTAAATAAAATCTAATAAAACTTCAACTTGTTGTAACTATTAGAAAATAATGAGCCTTGTAAACTCCAAAGTTTACAATTAAGGTGCTACACAAAGCTTATCTCACAAACCTTATACCATTCTTTTGCGCAGAGTTTTCCACATGAAAAACACGTTCTAAGTCCTTTCATCAATTTGGCATCCAAAATCAAGTCCTCACTAACGTTGATTTCACAAGATATCTTGTAAGTTTCTCAACAGTTGGCACCCAAGAATGGGCCCACTTAACTCAACCTTATAAAACATCTTATCATGCAAAAGTGTTAACTTCAAGATGCCAACTTGGGCACCCAAGGTGGGTCCAAGTCAATCTTTGTTAATTGAAACATATCTCTCCACCATTCATGTAAATATCATGCATAATTGATCATCCCCACTTAACTGAATGTATCTACCCATATATGTCATGCAACTCCCCAAGTCATTAGTCATGTATCCCAAGCTCAATGAAGCCAACCAGCATTCAACTGAATCTAACTACATGCAACTAAGATACTGGAACCATAATCTCAAACCGAATTGAATTGGAATCAATTGAACTAAATCAAACCTAAACTAAAACTAAACTAAATGTCCTAATGAACCAATCAATTCAACTAAACTGAACTCCATGCATGTAAACATTAATTCCTAACTTCTATGATCTTTACATGCATTACCGAAGTGCTATCTTTCTCCAAACAATTAACTTAACTTAAGGTGAGTTCCACCTTCCATGTGGGTACCCCATGTGCTCCTATTTTATAGGAGTTTGTAAGGCCCCTAAATGTTCCTACTCTATTTAGATTAACATAATGCTGAATTTACGTGGTTCATTTCATCTAATTTAATCTCTTTCTAATCCTCTTAATATAAATACTCTCCAAGGATCAGGATCAAGCTTAGCCCAATCCTCATCTTACATAACTGTAGCACTTCATCTCACATTACTAACACCCAACCAATGATCTCTTCACAGATCCTCCATTTTTAGTTTTCACATCCCATAATTAGATCCATTGAATCTTTCAATATCTAAACGAGAATTAAAACTCATTATAGCAAACTTATTTTCCAAAATCAGCAATAACACAATAGTTAAAGCTCCCACTACAGCCAAAAAACCTTCAAACTTTTAAGAGAAAGGTGTCCCAAACTCTACCCCAACCGTTAGCTTTGATACCAAATGTTGAATATGAAGGTAAAATTATGTATCTTAATACTTTGTAAAACTATCGATTGTAGATCTAATTAAGTGTTCTTTGTTACAAATTATTTGTATATGATTATTTGTTTAGATCAATTTTACCAATTGTAGAAGTAGACAAAAGATTGTAGAAGAATGAGACAAGAAGATAGAAGTGACAACATATACGTGGAGAAACCCTTTCGGAAAAAAAAACTCCACCACTTAATCAATAGTGCTTGTATTATTTAACCTTAGAAACAAGATTATACACCCTTTATCAATCCTTTCTTGGAGATGCTTCCTTTGCCTAAACAATTCTTCTTCACAACCTGCAATTAAAATCTCATAAACTCTCTTCAACTTGCTGCAATAAATAGACAATAATGAGCCTTGTAAACTCCAAAGAGTTTACAATTACAAAGAACAATGCTTATCTCACAAAACTCATGCCTATTCTTTGCAAGTAGAGTTCTACCGTGAAGAACAATTCCAAAACAAGTCCATCCATTTGGGCGTCCCAAACTGAAGTCATAACTCAACGTTGATTCCAAAGATATCTTGTAAGCTTATCCTCAAAGTTGGCACCCAAGAATGGGACCACTTAACTCACCCTTATAAAATATCTTATCATGCAAAAGTGTTTAACTCCAGCATTAAACCTTAAGCTCTGCTGTAATTCCTAAGTCAATCTTTGTTAACTAAAACATATCTCTTCCACCATTCATGCAAATATCATGCATGATTGATCATCCCCACTTAACTGAATGTATCACCAAGCATTTATCATGCAAATCGCTCATTAGTCATAGCATTCCAAGCTAACCAAGTCAACTAGCATTCAACTGAAACTAACTACATGAAACTGAAGATAACTAGACCATAACTCCAACTAATATTGAATCGAACTCCACTCATGTAAATATCAATTCCTAACTTCTAGGATATTTACATGCATTATTGAAGTGTTATCTTTCTCCAAACAATTAATTGAAAACAAGGTGGGTTCCACCTTCCATGTGGGCACCCCATGTGCTCCTATTTTGTAGGAGCTCTTCTTGGGCATCCCCACATGTTTCTATCATTTAGGATTAATTACAAATGTCAATTTACATGTTCATTTCATTTGATTTTAATCTTTTTCTACTCCTAGTGTTGGGGAATACTTTCCAAGGACTTGGGAGATACATGAAATATGTTTAGGATTGCAATTCAATGGCATCATATTCCCAACAGTTATGGAGGTCTCAAAGTCAATACCCCCCAAGAAGTGCATCCATCACAAGGATACAATACAATAACCCCTCCAATGAAGGAAAATATAGAGACTAGATTGCCCTCCCATAATGAAGTATCATCAAAACCACTAAAGAAATTTTGAAGCCAAAAGAGAATCCAATGACAAAAAACCATGTTGGAACACAACAATCTACTAAGGGGGGGTGAATCAATAGATTTTTAAATTTTAACCCTTATACGCTTTGTGCAGAATCTTAAGACTTAACATGCAAGTTCATGAACAGATACACACACAAGCATCGCATAACACAAGATGCACGTGGAAACCCAAGATGGGAAAAACCACAATGTGAAATGTTGCTAGGAGCTACTATCCTAATCTAGCCTCACAATCAAAGTTTTTTTACAATGTTTAGGGTTTTTTCCCTAAGGAGACACCAATCCCCTGATTTTAGGAGCACCCACTCCAAGGATGCATGTACTCCCTACATTGAGCACTTACCCAGATATCTGATGACACCCACCAATCAAATTTACAATAGTGATAGTTACAAATTGTTCAATAGAACACAATTCAATGTTGCAACTTAGTTTTCAACTAATCAACACTTGATTTTGACCTTTGTACCTTTAGTTGCACTTCACACCTCTTTTTTTCTACTCTTGTGGGTGAATTGGAATATGATTCACAACGTTAATTTGAATTCCTCTTATTTTAGTTGTTGCTGGTGTAGTCCCCCTTTTTCTGTCAATGTATTCTTTGTTTGTCTCAAGATACTTACAGATACACTACACTATCTTGTTGCACTTTCTATGGGAGTGCATTCTCTATCTACCTTTAGGTGCTAAACAAGGAAATTATTTCCCTTCATACTTCTTTTCACCAGGTTTTCTCTATCTGTCTTAAAAGACAATTGTTGCTCAAATGCAACACACACTCACTCTTCCCTTTTTACAACACCACTCTCACACCCACTCCTTGAAAAACTTCTCTAATTTATTCATCATTGATTATATTCATCATTCTCGAGATGCACAACCACTCTCATTAATTCTCTGCCAGGGTTCAATATTTATCTTCTTCTACATGCTATTGGATCATTGAGCCATGCATTGACATATTGGAATCAAATATTTTTCTATTTTAGGCACATCGAACAACTAGGATTACAATTACATTAAATTGATATTCTATGTTGCAAATCTTATTCTAATCTTCATCTGCCTAAATTTTTGTATCACCAATCTAACCATCTAATCATTATTAACACTAGTTTATGAAACAGTTGGGCCAATTGAATTCATTCTTAGATTTGATTTACAATCAAATCCCTAGATCACACTATCATAGATGTTAATGATTTTTAGTTTTAAACTTGTGCCATTGATCTATTGATTTTCATGCCATGATCCATCAATCAACATTCACCACTCAACCTTTTAAAACACAACTGTCAAATAAATGGTTTGCTTTAATAATCACCAATACTTTTTGCCATATACATCTTGTCGAGGGTGAGTCCCAAGAAACACACATCATAAATCCACAGTTTCAAGAGATTAGACGTGGTCCCACCATGAACTAGCAGATTATCACCATCTGTCACCTTGAAATACCCGCGCAATTCACAATAGAGATGTGAATTGCTATATTGATCAATCAAACACTATCACCTGTCATCATGTCACTAATCACCCTTGACACCTATCTATCAAACTAGTCCCACAACATGCATCATTATGCTATTCTGGGTAATCTAGATGGGAATCTACAATATTCGCACTAAGCTCCCAGAAAAGGCCTTAGATCTTCAATCCTCAACCACCGCCATAGATTATACCAAGGACAAATGAATATTCACCTTGTGACTAGGGAAGTCTTATGATCGTTGAATATTTGTCGAGCTAGTAGACACAAGGAAAGAGGGTCAGTTGCCCCCAATGAACTTAAGGACCAAGGTTGCCACTTAAGCAACCTGCAACCATTGAAATAAATCAACGTTGGAATATGAATTTTGCTATAGTGCCATGACTGAATACTCATAAATTCATCCCATCAACTATGAATATTTATTCATGCACTGCTCTTTTCCTTCGCAGTATTTCTTTCTTTTGTGACTCCGCCTTTTGTTTTGATACCGCTCACAGCTTCTTGGTCGCCGCCACATGGCGTCCTATCGGAGCTTCCCCTCGAGACACTTCTCTTTCCTTTTTTTAGGCTCTAGTTGCTTGACATGTCACCCCAGCCTACTTTCTGTTCGGATGGGGCCCACACCATAGTTACCTTTGTCGGGAGCTTTCTGCATGGCAATTGTTTGGGCGTCCATTGTTTTTGTTCAATGGTTGTTGCAACTATTCCCATTTTGTTGTCGCGTGTCCTTTTCATTTTGTTTTTGCGTGGCCTATCTCTCCTCAGAATGTCCCTATTGGCATGTTGCCTTTCCTTCTTTCTATTGGTGCATTCGATGGGGAATCTTTCTCTTTGATGATTTTGCTGGAGCATCTTTCTTGTTGGAGCCTCTAGGCAATGGGATGGCTAATTTAAGCAGCCATTTCTTCATTTTGTTGTTGTTGTTAGATGGAAAAAATTTCCTAGCGCTGAGAATTAGCCTCTGTAGTGTTTGATATTAAATCTGAATGTGCAGACTGTGCCATTCTATTCGGCCTCTTTGTTTTCAAGCATTTGATAGGACATTAAATTGTGCTTGCATTTTCTGAAATATACGAACCTCTGTTTTCAAGCTTGTATAATCTTTATGTAGCTTAGCATAATACAGATCATGTTGCTACTCTTTTGTGTTAGCTTATGTTGTATGGGTTATATTATGCAAATGGTTTGATGTTCTTATGTTGCAGTGCTGGGAATTATCTATTTGATATACGCTAATTACTACCTGAGCCTTTGTTTCTACAATGTGCTTACTTATCTCATTACTGATCTAGCACATCACCTTAGCTTAGATTTTTTTATTTTATGTTTGTCTTCGTTCCCTTTTCTCTCCCCATTAAAAAAATGAAGATTCGACTTCAATAAAATCCTGGAGGTCACTTAGCTATGTGCACAAGTCCCCCCAATAGCTAAGTTTCCCATAAGGTTGTTGCTTGCAAACTTTTGCATCAACAGTTCTTTTTCTGGAACTCCTGGTGGGACAAACTAAAACTTTCACAAACAAAAAGAGTGTATGAGCCATAGGCCCATCACTAGGTCTCAAACCGCAAGAATCCCTGGTCTGCTTGTACCGCCACTAGTTTCAATCAAGGTGAGAAGTCAGTAGGCTAACACATCACCTCTGACTTCTCCTTTGCCCCTTGTGCAGATGGCTAGAAATTTTGTAGCTTGGGATGTTGGTAGCCCTTTGATGTCCCCTATACTATCCACAGTGTGGGCTCCAATCCCAACTTTCACTTTAAAGGTTGTCCCAAAGTTCACTGGGCACGATTCAAAAACTCTAGTGGAGCACTTGCAAGATGTCATTGATGTATGTCTGGTTCATGGCATTACTAACCAGAATGTGGCTTTGTGGTTTCTCACAACCTCTTTCAAAGGGAAGGCATTGGACTGATATCGTACTCTTCCAGCTAATACAATTGGTGCTTGGGATCAGCTTGGAGATCCTTTCTATGAGCGCTTCTCAAATAATGGTGATAGATCTTCGCTATATCACCAACTGGATAATATAAAGTGGGCTCCTCATGAAGCTTTGGCCGATTTCAATGCTCAGTTTCATTTGACATGGCAAAGGGTCCCTGTTGGTTGTCGGCCACCTCTAGATCTAGTGTTCATGTTATATCTGAAGTCTATAAATGTTGATATTTCTGTGATGCTATAATGTCTCGGCAGAAATAACTTGTTTGATGCATATAACCTTGTCGTCACCGCGGAGAACAATCTTATTGCCACCAGAAAGTTGGCACTGCTACCTATCATGCTATTGTTCCTGGAATCGATCGTAGCAGAACCAAAGGTAGCTTCAACCAACGTTCCCACGCCCCCTAGTCTATGTATGTGTACCCAAGAACAACGCCAAGCTTGGCTCCAATGCCTAACCCCCTGGCGGCCAAGGTGAGCGACATGAGGGAGCAGTTACAAACCGTGACAAATGAGTTAACTAGTATGAAGTGACAATAGTATGCTTACCAAAACTACCAAGGCAGGAAATCTCCTTTTTAGTAGAATCAATGGCAGGATAGATCGCACAGTAATACCCAAGCTCAACAGAGCAATTAGGTTGTGCCTGTGACTATGCTGATGTAGACTGTCTATCCTAGTTCGAGTAAAGAGCTGGTAGCGGGATAGAATAATCTTGTCAAGGAGATTAATCCATGGTGTTTTCCTTGCAATGATGCATGCATGCCTCAAAATTGCCCGTGAGGGAATTTACAACAGAAGATAGCATAGCAACGTAATCAACGCATCATGCCAATTTTGAAGGTCATGCATATACCTCTCAACAAATGGAGAACACAATTCTCACTACTCAAATGCAAGGAATGTCTATAGAGCAAGAGCTAGAGATAGCTTTGAACCAAGCACTCTTTTCTTGGATGGAAGAAGAGGAGTCGGCATACTCGAACAACATTTTGATGACTCAAGTGCCACAAGTACAGCTGGATTACAATACTCATTCCAAGTAGAGGATCACTAGAGAATTCACATCCTCACAAACTAAAGTGTCACCTATTCCAATGCCTAGTCTTTCAACAACTGTATTATCAGTTCCACAACAGTCAAGGGCCACCATTCCAGGTTCCAAGAATCCACCTCCTCCAAAAGCAAAAGCTCCCATGGCCACCCTGACAATTTCCAAATTGTAGTGTTCTTTAATCAACTCAATAACTAGGAACATGAATTCCTCTACTCAGGGATTGAACATCACAACTGGAAGTCATGACCTACTAAAGAACCTTATTTAATTATCAACCCAGGGACATAAACTTGAAATGGGACAGCACAAGATATGCACTAATCACCCTTCCAGACATACATGATTCCTAAAATGCCTTATACTAGAATTTAAGTACTGGAAACAACTTTACTGTTTAACTTTGCTTGGAAATGAAAAACTTGAAAGATAACCTATTCTGATCCTAGTGGCTGCAGGAACAGTTGATAGCTTTGTGTTTCTGCCAGCTGCAGGAATAGTCACATTAACTTCTATGAAGGGAAATGCAGCTATTCTAACTTGCAGAATAAAAGTATGGACAGTTCCCTAAGTGGGCCCCCTTAGGTAGTGCCAAAAGCAGACAATAGATTAGGTGAAAAACTTCATAAACATTATTGATTCAATGCAAACAAGTATATGGCACAATTTCTTAGCAAAATTTCTAAAACTAAAAGTGTGTTACAATAGCGATATTTTTCCAGCCCCTTCTCTGAAGGAGAATGGGCTATTTATTGAAAATTGATCCTAACTACTAACCAACCTTCCTTTATAAAACAGGAGGCATTTATTACATTTAACCAACTTAAGTAAAGAGGTGAATGACAATGAAAGAACTAAGTCAAATTGGTTTAGCAGTCTTAAAGCGCCATCATCCTGGATTCATGCACCACCAAGATGCCTGGCCTAGATTTTTGGAACACCCTCCCTGCATGGCGGATGAGTTGAAACTGTCTCCTCATCTTTTTCTATTGAACCAGTCTTTATGGGTTTGGTCTTCAATTCTTCAAGTGGAAATTGAATTCCCTTCCTTCAGTCGTGGTACCTGCAAAATATCTCGCCATCTTTTCCTGAGGAAGAAGGTTAGCTCAACACGTTCATCCTTTAAGACAATCCATTACTTTATTCATTCATTCATTAAGTATTAAACTAAGGAAAACATTGTTTCAGATATGGCTTTAGGAAGGTTTATGATCACAAAGAGCCATAAAGTATTTATCAGACTAATAAAACATTAAAGGTAATAATCATGGGACTTCTTATCACAATATACTCATCATATTTAAGTCATAAAAAGGTCTATATCTATCCCATAAATAGACTAAATGTTTGTTTTAGCATAATAAAAACAACAAAGTATTTATAAAAGTATGATCAAAATGTGCCAAAGACTTGGCTCATCACTCCCCTCAACCAACTACTTGTTGGACCCTTCAGCAAGTCTAGCATTCCTTATTCTAGCAAACTCTCTTAGATTTGCACTCAGTTGTTGTCCACATTCACCATTCTAGAAACTCCAAAAGTGAGCTCGCATTGCCTCCAACCTTTTCCATCTATTATCTTCAGAACTTATGTTATAAGTGTTGTTATCCCCCTATATAGCCAATAATGGCCATATGAGAATAGGCGGCTGCATAACCAAGGGCAACCAATTCTCCTTCTTTGTTCTGGCATTCCTCATGTACCTCTCTGCCCTTCTAGTTGCTGCATACAAGGTACTGGGAGTATGTGGTTCTGCTTTCTTTAATTGAAATGAAAGATGCTCCCATTTGTTCTGAATGTGCAGGGTTGCAGCATTAAAATCACTGTTTATAATTTGGGAGTATTGAGAAAATACCTCTTGTCTTAGAGGCTCAATCAGTGGCCTGGCTCTTTCATCTCTCCACAATTTCTTCCAATCAAAGTAAATACCCATTCCATTTCTAGATTCATTTCTTACAGCCAATGGCATATTTACTTCATCATGCATATGGATATCAAATTGTTCTCCTCTGCTTATTTCATTGGTGATCTAGGAGATTAGAGCACTGATATGAATATCACCGACATAACATAAGGGATTCCATTCCTTATCCTGGGATACAACCAAATTGTGTAGATAAAATTCACACAGGAGGTTCTTGATGTGCAAAGGTGAATCCCTGTATGCTTCATAAAATTCCTCAGAGGTATCCAAAGAAGGATTCTTACCTTTCCAGACTCTAATTAGTGGGAAGTTCAAATACAGCTCCTTGAGATACATTGCGTAGACAGGTGAAGGTACACGACATTGCATCAGTTGTGGAACCAGCTCTACCAACTGGTTGAGAGTGTCATTCAAGTTAGCAATTTCCAGATTCTTGTTCTGGATTACCCTTTGTAGTCTCTCAATTTCAAGTGCAAAAGCAGTCTGTTGTTGCTAAAGTTCTTGAAAACATGCCATGCAACAAATTTTGTGACATGGAGTGGTGGTCTATGATTATAGCACACCGCAGGTGTCTCCTGTACTTCTTCAAACACATCCACCTTACCTTGCTCTTCTTCTGACGGAAACACAACCGGCTCTTCCTCCTTCTCATCACATTCCATATCTTCCTATAGCTGCTCTGCAATGGCAGCCAACTTATTCAGGCCAGCCCCTTCAGGTGTACTCACAACCTCCTCGATAACAGGTTCTTCTTCTCTTAGTTCAGGACTGGAAGGATCTGAAGGCGGTGTGGCAGGAGTAGTATTAAGTGATTGGTGGGTTGCCTGGTTCTGGAGCCTAGAGCTCCTTCTTATGGAAGTAGGAACTATTTTGTGCTCTTTGGAAGGTTTTGCTATAGGAATAGAGAAGTTTCCCTTTTTATTTCTTTTTACAAGCTCAGGGGTTGCTACAATAGGTGACTTTCCTTTCCTATCCTTGGGAGACGGCTCATGAATTTTGATAGGACCTTGTGCCGGCTGCTTGGGAGTTCTTTCA
>VDFB02375240.1:0-23806 GCA_007258455.2 Sequoia sempervirens
GACTTGGGAAAGGTATTGGTTTTAATTACAAGAAAATTAAACTTGAATGTGATAGTCAGAGTGCTATTTGTTTAGCCAAAAATCCTATGTATCATGCTCATACTAAGAATTTTGATGTTCAATATCACTTTGTGTGAGAAATGATTGAGAGTGGGAAGGTATGGATTGAGAAAGTTGCCATTTTGATCAATGTTGTAGATTATCTTATGAAACCAATTCCTATAGATAAGTTCTCATGGTGCAGGAAGGCCATTGGCCTTGAGTCCTGTACTTGATTTATAATAATGATTCCTTGTTTAGAATAATTGAAATGCATAATTTCAAGTGGGAGAATGCCCCACCTGCACCAAATTTGGTTGAAATGAACAATCCCTTCAACCCCCTACTAGAATTGGAAGAAGGGAATGAGGGATTGGTTGCGAACAATAGTGAATTGGTAGGAATTTTCATTGATTCTGGCAATAAAGAACTCCCTAAAAATAAGGATGATACACCTAAAATCAATTCCCAATAGTTCGTGATGAAAGAAATAATAAAAAACATAGAAAAGAACAAAGAATCAAAGATAAAAACTCTTATCCTAAAACCCTCCAATACAAAAGTTTCAAACTCATAGAGTACAAGATGGCTCTAGGCGGAAAAACAATGAATAAAGAACCATACTCTAATAAGGGGGAATGCAATCTAAAAAAAGGGAACCCCTAACCTGAGGTTGGATGCCCTTGGGCACTATGACTCATTTTCCTCCAAATTGAAATGATGGGATATCCATGGAAAATAATGCAACAATGGCAAGGAGTGGGGTGAAAATGGGAGGTAGTACCCTGAGGGCACCCAATGCTCAAATAGATTTCTAGGAAACAAGGTCCCCTAAGGTAAACAAGGAGAAGAATCCTAACCATGTCATAGAAAGTATCAATAAAATGTAATATTTCCTCAATAATATAATAAATAAGAATGAAGCAGCCCTAGACTATTCAAGATTGAAGGGGGTGAACCAGGTGAGAAACTTAGAACTAAGCACTAGCCAAAAGCCTGAGAATGCTTTAAATCAACTCATGAAACCAGTAGTGCTTATGGGTTGCTTGGATGGTGAGTAGACTACCTCTAAGACTCAGGAGGCCTCCAAGGCTGCCCCTCAATCCCAAAAAGAAGAGGCAAAAATAAAGGTTATGTCATCAATATTAATAGGGATAGCATTATGCTAATTAAAAATAAAAGAAAGAAGACAAGCATTGTAATCCCCACACCAAGCACCAAAGGGATAGAATGTGAAGAAGCCTCTCCCAAATTCTTTGAATTGTTCAGAAAAGAAAAAGAGGCCTCCACTAACCTTGCTCCCAATGAACATTAATTGTACTTCTTGGAATGTGAGGGGACTAGAATCCCGTAATAAGAAATACCTGGTGAGGATATTTTTCAATATGAAAAAAGACAAGGATTTTGTACTACTTCAAGAGGTGAAGGCCATTGGATTTACTCTTGAGAATAACCTAAGGTTCATATGGAACAATGCCTCCTCTCTAGTCACCAAGCATGGAAAAGGAAAAGGGGGAACTGCCATACTAATGGCCAAGAGCTAGGAACAATATCTAGTTGATAGTGACACTTCCCCTTGCAATAGAGTGGTATGGGAAACCTTTGAGAAAGATGGAGCCAAATTTGGATATGCTTGGTCTATGCCCCAAATGACTATAGAGAATGTACTGAGCTTTGGAAATGGCTTGCAACCCTTCTTGATGTCCCATGGGTAATTAGGGGGGATTTTAATATGATAGAAAGCATGGAGGAAAAAAATGAGGCTTGGACATGGATTGGAAAGGAAATGAGAAGAATTTCTAAAGGAGTTTTAAAACCAAACTAAATCTCCTAGACCCTTTGGAGGGGAAAAATAATCAAAACAAACAAGCATGGTACACTTGGTGTAATTCTCAAAAAGGGGCAAGCAGGGTCTATTGTAGACTACATAGATTCTATGTAGATAAAAGTTGGTTTAGTTTCTCCCTTGTGAATGGTGGGCTGGGTGTAATGGTTTACCCATACACCCTCTCTAACCACCACCCAATCAAGGCCACTCTAATCTTAAACTCTACTAGAAGGAAGGAAATTAAGAAGGGGCAAAACTGTATCCTCAATACTAGCCTGTTAAAAGAGGAGAGTTGCAAAGATGCCATTTGCACCCTTAGGGGAGTAAATAATTTCCTTTTGAAAGGTGAATGATAAATAAAAATGTGGGAATCCAATGTCATGGGATGAACAATCCTTTTCCAAAATATTGGAAATCACTTGGCAATGGAAAGGAGGAAGGAAGAAAAAAATATTCAAGAAACACTACTAAGAGTAGAAATAAGGTTGCAGAGTAGCCCAACTGATGAAAAAATTAATGAGGAAATGGTCTCTATTAAGAATGCCCTTAGAAGGATCCAATCACACAAAATTCAAGGCTTGGAAGTAAGAGCCAAAATCAACTAGCTGGAAAATGGGGACAAAGGGGTCCAAGTTTTTTTTAGGTTTCTAAAAGAGAAAGGGATCAGAGAACAAATTGACCAAATTAACCATAATGGTACCCTTCTCAATAAACAAGAAGATATCTCCAAATAGTCCTTCCTTTTCTTCAAAAACCTCTTCTCTTCAAAAGGTGACACCGAGGAAGGAAGGAATGCAAGAAGACTCATCAAAGGAATGATCCCCCCAAGATCTCCCATGAGGATACCTTTCTCCTAGCCAAAGAAATCAGTAAGGAAGAAATCAAGAATGCCATTAACTCAATGAACATTGATAAATCATTAGGGATTAATGGTATACCAGTTGAATTATACAAGGAATTATCGGAATGGATATGTGATTATCTTCATCAGATTTACAAGGAAGCCATCAACTAGGGATCTTTAGGGAGGGGCATCAATAGAGGCATTATAAGGTTGCTCCCTAAGGAAGGAGACAAATTTAGTATGAAGAATTAGAGACCAATTACCCTCTTAAATGTCTCCTATAAAGTCCTAGCCAAAGTACTAGTGTTAAGGCTAGCCAACATCCTTCCAAAATTTATAAATAGTACCCAAACATGCTTTATTAAAGGTAGGTGTATTTTGTAGAACCTCATCACCAATTAGAAGGCTATGAAATGGTCTAGAATTTCCAAGAAAAAACTATACCATGCTATTGCTAGACTTTGAAAAATCCTATGATAGGGTTGAGTGGGCCTTCCTACGAACAATCCTAGAGGCCTTTAGGTTCCCTCAACAATTTTACAATATTGTCAACACTGTTGAAAGGTGCTTCAACCCAAGTGGACATTAATGACACACTTTCAGAACCTTGCATGATGGAAAGATCTATAAGGTAGGGTTTCCCTCTTGCACCTTCCTTGTTTGTAATTGCCTTTGATTCTCTGCACTTCTTGCTTAGAGACACAATGTCAACTCCAAGATTAAGGGAGTTGTGCCTACAAGAAAATAATGAACTGTTGAACATCTAGTTTGTGGATGACACAACATTATTTTTTGATCTAGAAGAGGAAAATTTGGAGAATTTTTTGTGCAATCTCAATCTATATTGACAAGCCTCTAGTGCAAAGATATCTAGAGAAAAATTTATAATGATGGGATGGTCAATTAAGCCTCTTGATTGGTTGCAAAAGTTTAATTTTTAGTGGGGGGTCCAAATAAATAGGTGAGATACCTTGGCATCCCATTTGCAATTATCCCATGTCTGAAAGACATGTGGCTTTGTATCAAAGAAAAATTGACAAGAAGTTGGACTAGTGGAATAGGAACTACCTCTCCTTAGCAGGAAAACTTTAGGTTTGTCAAAAGATTCTTTTTTCCTACTTTGTCTATTATATGGTTTTTCAATAGCTATCAACATGAAGAAATATAAAAGAAGATGAGGATTCCTCTGGTATGATGGAAAGGGGAAAAGGAAGAAACACTCAATTAGGTGGGATTGGTATTGCATGGGAAAGGATCAAGGGGGAATTGGGCTAAAGGATCTAGAGAAGCAAGGAGTAGCTTTAGACAGTAAGTGGATTTTCAAAGTGCTAGAGGGAAATGAACCCTGGAAAGTGCTAGTTAGGAACAATGTTCGGTTAGGCACACCTAGGCAAGCAAAGTCTTGGAAGAAACTTCCTTTTAGTGATTTGCTTCTATCGAAGAACCCTATAGTCCCCATTGTTTATTTGGTGTTCAAAAGCATTTGGAAGGGCTGGGAAACTGTTAAAAAGCATGTCTCTAACTCCTCGTTCACTGTCCATAATGATAATGGATTGCATCCTGGTTGCTCCATATGGTGGAACCTAGAGCACAATGTAAAGCCTCTAGCCTTACTCCAAGGATGCTCTGCCAAAAATTGGGCAGCAATAGGGGTTAAGGTCTTGAAGGATGTCTTGGTGAATGGTAAAGTTAAGGATTGGGAAGATTTACAAGAGGTTCAATTTTCCCCCATCTAGATTAAGAACTTAAATAGTCTTGAAGCAAGTCTGGGACCTCTCAGCCCCGCTCGGTCCAAACAATCTAGAAAACAATCCTATAGAGTAGTTATCCTGGAAATGAAACACTCCATTAAATTCATTCTAGGAAAAGATCATCTACAAAGATTTAATTCATAGTGAATCCTTATTTGAGCACCTAAAAAAAGCTTAGAAAGTAAACCTAAGTAGTACAGATTGGAAATAAATCTTCACCTCAAATTGGTTCTCTATTCTTGAACCCAAAAAGGCTTATCTAAGATGGTTAATACTGTTGCAAAGAGTCCTTGTCAATTGGGAACATGAAGATATTGAAATATGTAACATTTGCAGGCTTCCAGAAAATGTTGAGCACATTTTCTTTGAGTGTTTGTATGCAAATGAAGTTTGGAAACTCCTATACATAACAAAATGTTAATCTAGAAAACTAATGGAAAAATAAATTAGAAATAGGTCCTTCTTTGCAATGATAAAAATATTGGAAAATATATTAATCTGTTTTGGCATTGCCTATCTAATGAAATTTTATGGCATTTGTGGAAGGAAAGAAACAATGAAAAGTTAAATGGTCAGAGGAGGCTCCTTACTGAGTCTACAAAGAGACCTACTCTTTTTAACACTACTTTGTAGGTTGTATTAACAGTGAAGATCTCAGAGGGAAAGTTCCCTAGGTTCTTGCAAGACGGGATACTACTTGTCACTCAAAATGAGGTCAAGTTTGGAGATAACTAGCAAGTGGGTCAACCCAATTTGTCCACTTTCATGATTGCACTAGAAAATTTTTAGAGGGACTTCAATGGGAAATCCAAAGTCAACAAGGAATAGCACCATGTCAAAGCTCCAAGGTTGCATACAAATGAGAATTTGGAAATTGAGGAGGTATTCGTCATAGATGTAATGATGGTGGCAAAGACATTGGTTGGGTGGGGTGATCTTAACTCGGGCAGTGAAAGCAGGAACATGTGAGTTGGTGGCAACACATGGTTCTCTTTTTGTACTGTTTATATAGATTTACCTAATATGCAAAGTATATAGGTGCTCTCTCCTATACATAGTGCTCATGCCTCTTTTTGTATAGCATGCACAAGCCACAATTTTGATCATATCACACAAGATCTATCAAGGTTCATATTACATTTGATGGTCATTTTGTATATGATGTCAGAGGTTTTGTTGTATATGGTGTGTCAATAGAAACACTGTACAGTAGATACAAAAGAATACATGGAACAATATACAACAGCCATAAAAGCATACTTGTATGTAATGACAATTATTTATATGATGGCGGGTTAGATTTTCTAGTTCAAGGGGGTAAAAAAATTCAGCTAATGGTTGTGGATCTAGTATAAACCTCTGATTCTATATCTTTATTGCCTACTCTATTTCTAATATAAAAATAAAATAAAGATATTTGAGTAAATGACATGATAGGAAATAGTAGAGCATGAGAAGGAAAGATAAGATATGGATACATAAAATGGGATAGGATAAATGAAAGACATGCTATGAGGATGAAATCACTCCTAATACATGTGTTGATAATTACTAATAAATATATCATAATTATTTTCCAACATAAGTGAACTCAATCACAAAGAAGAATTATACAAGAGTCACAAGAGATGTGATACTTAGGTCAACATGAAAAGGAGTGTTAAGACCCTAATACCTTGCATTGTTCCCAAGTTAATGTATAAAATAGAGAGATATGAAGAAAGAAAATCTAGGTAAAGAAAAGTACATACATGGATAACATGTGAAAAATAGTAAGAGTGCATACAAACAAAAAAGGAGAGCATACACATCAAATGATGTCTCCCTACAGTGTTGGAATAATAGCTTATCCACATGAATAGGGTTCAATAGGTAGTTTCACATAATAACAAAAAAATGTTCAAAATGAGACATAATATGTAGAGGAAAAAGAAAAGGAGATACATAACACAACAAACAAACAACACCCCTAAATAAAATCTTGGTATGATAGCTTATCCATGTAGGTAGAGGAAATATGAATAAAATAAGGTAGGATAAAGGAAGAGAATGGTAAAATTTAAGAACACAATAGGGTTTGGAAAGGTGAGGATGGGCATCTAAGAAACAATCTGTGGAAGCTCATCAACCTAAGAGTTCATATTAATTCTAGGAGTAAAGGTAGATTGAATAGATGGGATGCTATTGGTGGATTTAAAGATGATGCCTACATGCGGATGAATACCATGAATGAAAGATGTCATATGAAATTTAAAAGAAGGGTGATTGACTTGAGTATTAATGGGTATGTGTAGTTGTGTGTTGTGACAATATTGATAAGGATCTTCGTCAGCTAACATGTATAAGTTTTGTCCTTGTATATTAAATTGAGAGGTTGATTTAGGTTTGAAAGGACAACTTGAATCACATGAATCCATGTTTTTCCTAGGTTAATATTACAGGATAAGTCAATGGGAATAAGATGAAATAGTGTATGAAGCATAGTAGAACCAATGGTGGTGGAAAGTGTAATAGTGCATAGAACTTATGACTAATTATCAAAGCCTTGAATTGGTATATTTAGATTTTATTAGTGGGTGATGTCAAATTTAAATCTATATAATTAATCCATTATGTTAAAATTGAACCCTAAGCCATTATTGATCAAGGTACATTTGCTTCCAATGTTATGATAGTTGACAATAATCAATTGGGAGTTTTTTGTGAATTATAGTAAGGGAAAGTTCAAAGGAATGAAAAACAATTTATCAGGAACAAATGATGAAATAATAGTACTAACATGATTAGGTGAGGCATTATGAAGAAGATATATTTTATGGAGGTAGTCATAGAAGTTTTCTTTAATTAAGGGGAAGTAATAATCATATCCAAATTGAACAAGTTAGTGTTGTGTGGAAAAGGAGATAGGTCATGGATTATTAAAGGTATTAGAGGAGTGTCTTAGGTTTCTTTAATTAAGGGGAAGTAAGAATCATACCCAAAGTGAAAAATTTAATGTTGTGTGGAAAAGGAGAAAGGTCATGAATTATTAAAGGTATTCGAGGAGTGTCTTGTATAATAAGAGTGGGATAATGAGTAAAGGTAATTGAGAAATTAAGCATATGGAATTGTTGTGTAAGGCCTATCCTTACATGTGACCATTGCAACTCCTTTTTTCTTTTGGTAGGTCTCAATATTGCTAGTTAATTGGATCAATTGATTAATTTTGCAACCTTGTTTTGGTATAATGTGGTTATCCTCACATTGGTGAACCTTGTGGTTAACTATCCATTTCTCTAAAAACCATGTTGTAAATGTGTTTTCTTTTCCCAATTAATCAAAGATTGTACTATGAATTGTCTATAATGGAAAACCATTAAATCTTGTACCCCATTGTATGTCTTGCACTCTAGAGACATTGCTAAATTCAAATGACCATGTCTTATACCTTCTAGTTCTTTAAACTTATAAATTTAATATGATTTAATTTACTTTATCAAATTTAAAATGGTGACTATCTAACTGAGTTAAGGTTGGACTTGAAATCTTATAGGATTGAATTTATTTCAAGAGATATTCTATAATTATTGATATGGGTTAAGCATGAAGTAAAGAATAATGTATCTAGATTTATTCTAATGAATTACTAATGTGCTTTATGTATCTTGATGAGGAGGCTACCCATGAGTGGGACTAAGATCTTCAAGATTTAAGAGTGACTTGAGAGGATTGACAACTAATTAAATGCAAGTAAAAATGAAGGAAAAACTAACCACACTAAAGGTGAACCTTAGGTAAGTAAAGATGGTGTAGTGTATATTGAGTATATTGTAGTAATAATATTTAATAATATGAAGTTGTTCGAAGATAAATAAGGTAGAAATAAGAAATATTAAACCTAACTCTCATGATTACATTCTTCTTGAAGGTGGATTCAAATTTCTATGGCGAATTAAGTAGGATATCATCTATAGGAAATTATCATTAATTGCAACGTGAATTTTAATCCTAAGGAAATTTGAAAATGTGTATGAATATTATGACTAAGGTTTTTTGACTATGCATATACCAAACATATTGATATTGTGATGAATGTGTATGAAAATATTTCCAATGAGAGAATTATAGAAACATTGAAACCTTGATTTGGAACACTTCACTTAATGAAATTTTATGTTGTGATATGTTTCCTAGTGAGATAATATTATGGGTTAATGTTTCTAAGATTTCCTTTGTGATAGGTATAGTATTAATTATTGGTCTAATGTATTTGGAGATCATGTGTGTGTAAGTATTAATTAGGCACGAGAGACCCCTTGGGTTTGCAAACTAGGATTTGCAATTATAAGGAATATTATTCGGGGTTGAAATTTCATTCTCCTTGTCTTGTGAGTGAAAATGGATCCATAAGATAAGTGCATATGAGGTGGGGGATTATTGGACAAGTAATATTGATCTTTGGACATGATTTGACCCTTCCAAAAACCCCTAGAAAGGATGTGACATGACTTAAATTATGAAGAGATGGAGTGTGGACTTGTCACTATCCAAGCTCCCCTACATAGATTTGGATGGAGGGATGTGTTAAGTACATTCCTCTTTTGTATGTCTCAAACATGTGAGCACATGGGAAGGATGTGACCTTATTTATATTTTTTGAGTGAGGATAAGAGAGTGATTTGGAGGCCATGTGTCACTCTCTCATTTGGTGAGGATAAGTGACATGACACTCCTTATTTACACCTCTTTCTTAGTCTTGAGAAGGGGATTCTTGGGTATGAGAAGAGAAAGGAGAGAGGGCTTCTTGAAATGAGGATTTGGAGAGAAATTTGAAGATGTTCTTGGAGAAGGAAGGAGAGTTTTCATCCCTAAAACTTTAATTAAATCACATTAATTATAGGTTTAACTCTAATAAGGATAGCTATGCCAATTACCTATGATGGTCCTTATGGTTCAATATCATTCAAATAGAGGCTCGCATCATCCTAGTCATCGTTGACAACAATTGTGTATTTTTGTTGACTCATAAGTCTTCATTCATGGTCAACTATTGACTTCCACATGATTCAATTTCACACCAAGTCATCATATAATTGAAACCATGTAGGTACATATGCCACCCCATGGAAATTTTCTATTGTGAGCCTTTGCAAGTTAAACATTGTAAGGATGCACACCCTTGAATGACGTGTCAAAAAAATATTTATGTTTTCTTGTTGTTTATTTTTGGGCATCACATGTATATTGGGATCATAGGTTTGTGGAGAAGGACCACCATGATTTTTAGAAGTAGTATTGAGTATCAATGAGTGTATGTGATTATCTACAAGACCCTCAGATGTGGAAAAAGAATTATTGTCACATGGAATTGCACCCTTATTGAACCTGTTGTTCAACATTCTAGTGAAACATGGGATTGATCTCAAGGTGAGGGGACTTGCATATGGGATCAAACCTCCAAAGAAGGATAACTAATTTCTAACCTAGATTTAGTAGTGTTGGTCCTACCCATCACTCAATAACTCTAAAACTAACCCGATTCTATTAGCTTCTAGAGGGAAAATGTAAGAGAGAAATGTAAAAATTGAAAAGGTAGTGATGCACCTAGATTAAGGTTGTTTTTTTCCACCTAAATAGCACATACAATCAATGATAATTGCCAAGAATACACACACAACTCTCTATTATATCAACTCCTAGAAGTATGCTTGGAGGTTAGGGTTTGATAAACACTAAAAGGGAAAGAGATGATCCAAAATTTGCACCTGCAAAAAATATTAACACTACATACATAGAAGAAATGATAAATATTCATTCATGAATATAGGTAATAATACTTTACACAAAATGCAAGAGGAGACAGGAGGTGAAAGTGAATTTTTTTATTAATACAGATACATAGGCCCATTTACAGTTACATAGGATAAAAATGCATGTATATAGTAGATAAAACAAGGGAAGAACCCTTACAAAGAGCACAAAAGTTCCTTTTAAACCTTATAAGGGTGTAGGAGAAAGGAGCATGTGACAAGGAAAGAAACACTAACTATGACCCTGCCAATGATATTTGACACATTTGGATGAGAATACCCCTCTAGAAGGCAATTAAATCATCCCAACTACTCTTTCCATACTTATGCCTTGATGATTCTAGGGAGGGAATGTAGAAAACCCCACAAAATCTACTAAAAAACAAGATTAGGGATGACCTTTTAATATAAAAGGAGTCTACAATTCGATAAATACATCATGGGCACCATTTTGACCCTAGGAATCCATAGAAAATAAGTTTAAAACCCTTCTAGAGCCTCCATGTATTGAGATTTGGTAGTTGAAGGAATCACTATAGCATTAATGGTGATTCTTGGGAGTTATCCCTCCATTTTGGTATTTTACAATAATCTAACCCTCATTTGGATATGTGATTCTACCATTATTTTAGTTGAAAGGTGGAAATCTAGTTGGGATATAGATATATCCCATCATCCCTAGAATTTCCATAAGGTCCTTTACCCATCGCCTCTATGAAACCTCCTCTTGTGGGAAATCGACTTGCATCAAGTCTCTGTAGGAAATTAGCATCCATGTGGATATGGCGAGAAAACACATTGCATCAGAATATGTTTGGATGTTACTAAAAATTCTACTAGGTCTTTATTGGTGTAAATAAAGTCTTGTACCTAGTTAATTCATTATTAGGGGACTTATTTACATGTTAAGTTTACTTAGGTCCTAGGAAGAAATATTTCTAGAAGGTGTTAGTTGTCATTAGTTGTTATCTTATATTTTGATTTGTAACACATGTGAACCTAGGTAGTTGTGATTAGTTGTCTCATGTCATTTGAGTAAGACACTTGTCATAATAGTATGACATCTTGTATATCACCTTGGCTATATAACAAAGGGGTCTCTACTACATTGTACATCACACATCATATTTGCATAATTGATAAGAATACAATTTATTCTTGTCATATTGTTCTTCTCTCTTTGTGCTTTCCATTTGGCCTCAAGATATTGGTAGGCTATCTCCATAGCCAATTATAACATGGTATCAGAGCGGGTTGGGTTCCATTAGATAGTATTTTTCTAAAGAGAGATGGTAAATCTTGAAAAGTTGAGTATTCTCTTCTTTTGCATTGTATGATGATCTAGAGAATCAAAAAAACTTTATAGAAATACCAGATTTGGGTGTTCCATTTTTGGCTCTTTATTGTAGGTTCATATCAAAGCTTGTTGATGCAAATATGAGCTCACCATTGAGTTCAGGAGGTTTGAGATAATTGGTTTTTCCTTTTGTTTCATCCAAATCAGACATATGAGGCCAAACCTATGAGGGTTTGAAGTTGAAGAGTGGTTGCTAGATCCAAAAGGTAGCTGCATTTTTGGAGCATTTTGGGTCAAATCTAACCCTACCATCACGTCTAGAAGGGCCAAAAAATCCTAAGATTGACTATCAATTTGTCCAAATTGGAGCAGTTGTCTGCTGAGGCAAAAAAAAAATTCCTAGGGATCCGTACGACCCTCAGGTCGTAATAATTATGTTGGTACGATTTTTCAAGAAAAAAATATTATTTAATCAGTTGAATTGTTTTGATTTTTTTTTTAGAAAAATTAACTTTTTATACTCATTAAATTTATTGTAAAAAAACTAAAAATCAAAAAGTATTTTGTAAGTCTATGGTACATAAACTATACCCTATTGCAATAGACTCATACCATCACAACATATGGGGTACCACTAGGTCAAAGCACCACACGATAGATTCTCATTCACTGCAACAATAAAAAACCTGACTCCCACATGCAAATCAGTGGCATCTCTTTATAATACCAACAAACTGTTAACAATATCAACGGTTAATAAAGAAAAAATAGGGGTTTATTTCAAAAATTTGGAGGTGATTCACATGGTCCAACAGAGTTTTTAATATACCGACAAGTGGTCAGATTTCACTACCACCGATGGAGAATATTCCTAATGAATATTAAGGCTTTAAGATTTCGATCCCTACCAAGAGCATATTTCGATCACATATCTCGATAAGTGAATTTTTTTTTGACTCAAGAGCATTTTTTTTTTTGACGACCAAGAGGATATCAAATTTAAGTCAGTGTTTTTCTGATGTCAATTCCATGTTAACATTTTCTAAAAAATGCTTACCCCTCACCAATTGAATTTCTAATTTTGTAGTCCGACTTTAGAGGCTTATAACTTGCTCATTTTGACTCCTTTTTTCAAGCAATTTTTTTTTACTTGGGCTAATTTTTTGTGCTCATCGTAGTAGTGCAATAAATTTTTGGTTTTGGCATCTAATATTTCCAAAAAAATTAGATTCTCACAGATGTTGCTACTTTGTCCTCATTTTGGGAACTTCAAGAGCTCTTATCTTGCTCCTACGGTAACATTTTTGAGTGATTTTTTTTGAAAGTGCATAATTTTTTGTGTACTTTCCAGTGGTTTGATCAGATTGATCTCATTTTGTACCAAAAATTGTACTTGATTATGTGGCCTATTTTAGCATCTGTAAGCACTAAGATCAAGTCTAGCTTGTTATTTTTGGCATCTTCCAACTGTAAACACACTAAATATAAAGTGCCAAATCATATATTACTGGGGGGGTTTCCTGATTAAGTGATTTGGGGGGTCTCTTGGTGCATTCTTTTGATTTTTTTTCTTGTGCTCTCTCGTTTTCATAGATCATTCTAAGGTTCCTTTGCTCACATCATATAATTATTCAACATGGCATCAAAATGCATGGACTATTCTAATGACTAAAAGTCAAACTCTATATGTTGAAAATAAGGTACCTAAACCTACAAATGCAAATAAAAAGATAAAATGGATGATTAAACATACCAAAGCTCTTGGATGTCTTCGTAGACTTGTTTCTCAATATTTGTTGCTTCAAATTGAATCATGTAAAAATTCTCATGAAGCTTGGGACAAATTGAGAACATTGTATGATACTACAGATGAAGAGGCTATCAAATTGACAATGAATTGGTGAGCCTTGATCCTAAGAACTTTGACAACATCCAAGACTACATCAGTAAGGTTAATGATCTAAAAGAGAAATGTAAAGCATGTAGAATTGATAAGAAGGAAACTCAATTGGTATACAATACAATGAAAAAACTTGGTCCTGATTATGCTTCTATTGTTTCTATCTTTCATGCTCATAGATTGACTATGGGGTCCGCATATACTACACCTTCATTTGCATCATTTTCTCAGATGTTGATATATGAGCAACAAAAGCTTATCTTAATGGTTCTCATTAAGAATTCTAAATCTCAAGAATTGTTGGTTAGTCAGGTGAAAGAATTAGAATCAAATAAGAAACAAAAGAAAACAAAGAATAATCAACATTCAAATCAAGCAAAGAAAAAATCCTCTTTTAAAGGGGAATCATCTAAGAAGGAGAGGCATAATTGTGCGCATTGCAAGAAAGATGGACATGAGAACACTATAAGAAGGATATTGATGAGTTGAAACATCTTCTCAAAAATAATCACATTGATTTTCCTTCTAGCATTTCTGAATCACCTCCTCCTCCTTATTCAAAATAGTCTAAAAAGGACAAAGGTCAAGCTGGTCAAAATTCTACATAAGGAAATAAAGGAAATGCTCTTTGTGCTTTTTCAAGTCATGGATCAGGGTGATGGCTTCTAGATTCAGGATCACCTCATCATACGAAATATTTGCAACCTATATTCTCTTCTTTTTAGCCTTGTACTATGTCTCCTCTCTTGATGGGAAACAATACATGCATGAGTGTGATTGGGAAGGGATCTATTAGTTTTGGGGACAACAGTTTCCATGATGTTTTGTGTGTTCCTCATTTAACGAACAATCTTCTTTCCGTATATCAGATTACACATGGTGGAGATGGGAGAACTATGGAGTTCACTCCTGATTCAGTCATCATTAGAGACTTGGAGAGTAGAGAGATCATTGTTATTGGGATGGTTGATCATTCATCTTAGTTCTATACCTTTGAAATTTTTTCTTCTGATGGTGAAATTATTCCTTTGACTATTGATCACACTTCTAGTATGAACCATGATTCAGAGGAGACATTTGGCTTCTTGAAATTGGGAGTTCTCACATCAGATCCATTTCTTGAGTCATGCATTTCATCTCCTCCATTTACTGTTGTAGTTGATGATGCTTGTGTTGCTATATATATGGCTTCTTCTGATTCAATGCAATAGGATATTCATTATCCTTCAAATTTGGATACTTTGGATGGCTTCTTGACAAGTATTTCAAACTTGTTTATGGAGTCTCATCTTTTAGATTTGGGGGACATCATTGATGACATTAATCTTTTCTTTGATGGAGAAGATACTTCTTCAGTTGTTGTGAGGGAACACTTTGACCCTCTTGTTCAATCTCTACATGGTCATTCTTTGTAGTTTGACGTGACTGTGGATACTTTTGGACAACATTTGGAGGATGCTTCTTTGTCTTTAGAGGGGATATATTTGTCTTTGAATTGTGTTCTACATTCATCTCTACTAGATTTTGGATTGTCCTCTTTAGCAGTGTGACCAAGAATGCCTGTTTGGAGTGTGTCAACTTTCGACATCGACATGGAGACACTTGAGCATGCTTTAGAGACATCACATATCATTCATCTTCTTGAAATACTATATTCTATCATAGTTGTGTTTCTTCCTAAGGGGAGGAACGTTGTTTGACGAGATTGGATCATCTTCAACATTCAATGTCAAGCTTCTACCATCATTACAGGAGACTCAACATTGAGGGGGGTTGCCTTGTCTCTCTTCTTCTTCTCTCTTATGGGGGGTCTTTTTCCTCACATGGGGTTTTGGCCTTCTCATTCATCATTGAGAGCATTTCATTATTGTATTTCATCTCTCTTTTGGGAAGGATTTTTTTCCCATTAGGTTTTATCCTTTTATCCATTTTTGAGAGATTTCATTTGCATATGTTCATGGGTACCTAACACGACCTAGTAGTTGAGACCCATTCTTGCATCTTTCTATCATTTGCATAATAATCTACTACTCCATAAGTTGTAGTTAAGGGGGGGTGTTGGTGTAAATAAAGTCTTGTACCTAGTTAATTCGTTACTATGGGACTTATATACATGTGAAGTTTACTTAGGTCCTAGGAAGGAATCTTTCTAGAAGGTGTTAGTTGTCATTAGTTGTTATCTTATCTCTTTACTTGTAACACATGTGAACCTAGGTAGTTGTGATTAGTTACCTCATGTCATATGATTAAGACACTTGTCATAATCCTATGACATATTGTATCTCACCTTGGCTATATAACCAAGGGGTCTCTACTGCATTGTACATCACACATCATATTTGCATAATTGATAAGAATACAATTTATGCTTTTCATATTGTTCTTCTCTCTTTGTGCTTTCCATTTGGCTTCAAGATCTTGGTAGGCTAACTCCATAGCCAATTTTAACAGTCTTAAAGAATCCAAAAAATCTTACCCTTTCCTTCCATGCTTCTATAAGCACCTTAATTCCCCTTCTTAGATTTTTGAAGATTCGACCTCGATCTAGATATGTGGAAAATTTAGCACCATCAGGATCACATGGAAACAAGGTTGGCATCAAATTACACCTTTCAATAAAGAATTGGTTCACTTGTAAATACCTTCTCTTGTCTTTTCCTTCAAATTTTGTCTTTTATAGAACTTGGACCTCCAATTGAATATATCGAACATTGGCCTCTTACTAAACAATGTGGGAAGTTGATTTCCATCTAAACGTTACTCTTTGACCATTTCACTTAGTCTTATTTATAAATTAATCCTTAACTAATTTTAAACTCCAGTAGGCCATTTAGAATTGAGACCATCTTTCAAACCATGTGGGATTGGGATTGGCTACTAAACTTGTGAGAAAAAACTAAAAATTGACCTTGTGGAAAAAAAATTTGGAATTGACCTTGTGAGACTTGGGACAACATCTAAACATGTATCAATACCTTGAAAACTACCAAAATATCTATTAGAAACTTGGATCTCCACAAAATTCTAATTGTGAGACTTTGGCCTCCTTCGAGATATATCCTATCTGCTCTGAAACTTTGGCAAGATCTAGTAGACCTCAATTTTTTTTGCAAAACCCTCTTCTTTCCTATTCACCCATCTCTTCCTTCTATCTTTCAAACCTTAGTATTTTTTACCTTTTTCCACTTGGCCATAGCATTTTATCATCATGTGTATTTTTTATTCGATCCTTGGACTTCATCCATTGTCTTTGGTCATCTGAGTCTTTAACTTGTTTTTTTCTTGTCAGGGATTTCAGACTTCAAGGGAACTAGGAACCTCATTGGAGGAACCATGGGAAGCTCCCATGCTTCATTGTCTTTATTTCCCTTTGAACACTTTACTCCTTGATTAGGGGTTTCCATGGAACAAGGAACCATCAAAGGTTTTTGTGGTTTTAGGAATGACCAAAAACCTTGATAAAATCACTTGCTCTCTAACCTTTCTCCTTTATGCCATTTATTTACCTTATTATTTGGTTCCCTCCACTAATTTCTTTTCCATTTCCAAGTGTTGAAGGTTCACCAAGAATGATTCCTGGAACCTCAAAAAAATTTGACACCACTTGCTTCCCTTCACTCTTTACACCATCTTGTCCTCTTCCCTTTGTTAGAGCTTGGCCAAGGACTAAGAACAAAAAATAATTAGTCATTTATGAGTTTCTTTCTTTACCATTATGTGCTCCCCTTGAATGCTTTTGGCAAGGGGTCACCTAGAAATAGGAATTTTCAGCTAGGCTCTGATGGTTTTGGAAACCTCTAAAAGCTTTCATGACTTCCCTTGTCTTGTCTTGTCTTGTCTTTCCTTTTTTCCTACAGTCGAAGGTTTGCTAGAAACTTGGAACCATTAAAGGTTCTGATGGTTTTGGGAACTTGGTCGGGGCCCAACAAGGTTTTGAAACTTGAAAAAGCTCTGATTGGATATAAATTAGTCACTTTTCACCCAATTTCCCCCAAAATTGAATTGGGTGTTATCCATTTTGGCATTCTACAAGATGGAAGACTAAAAAAAATATACTTAGCTAATTGTTTAAATACTTGAGTTTGAGTATCTTCCTATGATACAAGGAAAGGGGAAAAAAACGAAAGCACAAATGAAATGGGAAACTCACATACAATCTCTCAATTTAGTTATAATTAGTGGGTAAAACATTGGGAACAAAGTGATAATATTTTGGTGGATTCTATGTAACACCCCTCCTTTTTGTACTCTGATAATTAGGCAATGTTTTCCTATGATATGCTTCGATCGTGTTAACATGTGAATTAATGATGCTTTATGCTTTGATTATGTTAATGATGTTAGCTTTGTCAGTTAGTGATATTGTATTGGTGAAGGGGACGGGGTTGTATCACTCGCTTGCGAGTGCCCTACGATTCTGAGATTTCCTCTTCACGGTGTGTCTGATCATATTATGTATATATGCACGTTCGACATGCTCTTTGTTGCAGGTTGGCAGGTACATGACATCGACTCCACCTGGTTTCCAGGTCTGAGCGTGTCCATTGACCAACGGAAATTATTTGGGAGATAGTAGCTAGGGTTTCCGAACCAGGTCGTCACCCTAGTCATAGCATGTTGTTGGTTTGTCGTCGGGATCAGTTGTTTTAACTTGGTCAGTTCCCCGTGAGTGCTTATTTAATTTCAAGTTTAAGTTATGAAATGACTTGCGTAGTTTGATTAATGATTAAATGTGTTTAGTTGCAAGCTAAAAGTGATTAAATAGCTTTTGGAAATTATAAATAATGATTGTTTTGTCTTATTGAGATGTTGGAAAATTAGTGATTGATTAATTAATTAATTGAATTAATAAAATAATCTAATTTTGAATTAGATTTATTTTATTGATAATTTGAATTAATTGGGTGAATTAATTAAATTATCCCTTTTGAATTGAAAGTGTGAAAGATTTAATTCTTTTGTTAAATGTAAAGTGCAAAAATATTTGGATTCAAATTGGAAATAGAAAATTGTTAAAGTTATTAAAAATTCAAATGTTTTCTTTTGCAAAGACTTTGGGGTAGAAGAGATATTTTCTGAAATGGTTGACTATTTTGGAAAGATATTTGTGTTTGAAATTGAAATTGGAATTGAAAAATGTTGATTTGAATGTGAGTTCAATTTAATTTGGATTTGAGTTAGAATTTGAATTGAATTTGAATGTGAATTTGGGAAGTTTGGAAAAAGGTATATTTTTAGTTAGGGTTTTCTTTCAACCTCCATGGATTCTTGGTTTGGAAAATCTTGGGTGGAGAGGCTTGGAGGAGGCTAGGATGGTGGAGTTGAAAGGGTGCTTGAAATCTCCATGGCTAAAGCTTGCAATTTTGGAGGAAACACAAGGTTCCATCATTCCTTCCTCCATCTCTTTTGCTCATTTTGAATGTTTGAAAATATAGTGATTAGATTCAATCAAGATTCTTGGAAAAGCTTTTAAAATTGGTAAATGGTAGATAGTTTTGGTTTTGAAACCTAGCAAGAAATTTAAACCATGTCATGGAAAGGAAATCCAAGAAAACTCAATGTTTAATCTAGTTTTGAAAACCCATTTGCTTATTTTGAAATAAGTTTTATTTTGAATTGGGGTTTGGATTATTGTTTCAATTTGTATGAAATCAAATTTTGGGGTATGGGTATTGTGAATACCACCATATATTTTGGTATATGAAAATACCCACAAATATATTTTCATATATTTGTTGATACAAGAAATTTTTAGAATGCGGTAAAATCTTTTTTGAAATTTTTAGATTTAGTTACGTGAAAATAAAAGAAAAGCGGTGTTTTAAAATAATATTAAATTTATTTTGTTTTGCGGGTGAGGTGAAGCCGTCCACCCCACCCTTGGCTGGCCCGTACTGACAGCCTTGAGGCCGAGGGCGTAATGTTACCACGATGTACATGTGAGGAGAGTAATGTTACCGCGACCACAGCATACCGAGGAAGCGAGAACAATGATATTTACCACAACCACTTGCCCATGATGAGGACTATGTGTTACACGATCCACGCATACAGCGAGGGAAGCGAAGTGTGTGCTACCTGCAGCCCTGCCGCTTGGCCGGGGAAGAACATGCGGCCAATACCGGCGGAGGCGGTCTGGCCCTAGGTTTTTTTTATTAACTTTGAAAAGTTCTTTTATTCATTTTAAATTTTTAAAATATTATTTTATATTATTTTTATATAATATTCATAATATTTAATATTATATATTATATAAAATATAATATATTTAATATTTTTTTAAATTAAATGAAATTTGGGATAAGTTAAAATATATTTTATTCTTTTGTTAAATCATAAGGGTTATAGAAATGTTTAATTGAAAATATGAGTTATTTGGTTTATTTTTTTTTAATTAAAGGAATTTTAATGAGTTCAAATGTACGTTATGTTAACCATGGGGGTTTTGGAAGTATAGATTAATTGGAGAATTTATGTAAATGATATGTGTTATAGTTTACTCAATGAGAGTTATATTTAAAGTATTTAAAGGATTCAGTTGCGAATAAAATATTGTTTTATTTGGTATATTTAGATAATGTCAAAATGTTAAACTAGAATCTTCTAGATGTTCATGTGACTATTATAATCACGGAAATTGATATTTCAGAATGTTGTTGTAATTTTCAAGGAGGTGACTTTGAGCTATTACTTAATTGGCTATTAAAGACATGTCTTGTTCATTTTGCTAGATGTTTAGTTATATAATATGATTGCGGAAATATAGAGTAAAGGATCTATTCTTGAAATATTTCAAAGTTGTGAAATTAAATGGGATCGATTGATTGGATAGATACAAGTCAGGAACCATGTGTGTGAGTGGATTTAGGAAATCCGAATGTTAGTTTATTTAACTGCTTGAAATACTTTTGATGTTTATTTGCTCAAGGTTGGGAGCATAGAGTCATTGTTTGGAGTCTTCCTGATAGGGGATTTGTATCCTATTGCGGGTTGTCCTTATGAAAGTCAACTTTTGGTTGTGTCGTAGAAGTTGTGCATAGTTATACCTTGTGGATCACCCAGTTTTCACGAACGGGGATTTGTGCCTCCTTGGGTGTAGGAGAGGGTAGTGTGTTTTGGTTTCCTCCAATGTTGGAGTGGGTTTTGTACGTGGTTTTCCTCCAGTGTTGGAGTAAGTTCCATGTTTTGTTTCCTCCTTGGTTTGGAGAGGTCGTGTTATCTTGTTTCTTCTTGTGGGTGTGTTGTTGTTAGGAGAGTGGCTCTTGGTGGGGGTCCGGCACACAAAGGGGCGCCAGGGTAACTCACCTAGAGTTTAACTAAGTGATAATTTAGATGAATTAATGGGGATCCTTCAAACTAAAAAGATAATGAATGCCTCTCTCGTGAAGCAAGTGAATGATAAGGCTCGAGATGAGATGGGACGCATAGTTTTGCATGAGGGTCCGGCGCCGGTAGAGGCAAGCCAGGGTAACCCATGATGGGGGTCCGGTAGCCTAGGAAGGTTGAGCTAGGGTAACTCATGGCAATTTATGTATGACACTCCTCCTATGGCAGCAGTCGGTATGGTATTGTACCGTTGGTTTATTTTGTACAGTGATGGTACTCGATTTTGTACTCTGGAAGCATTGTAACCATTGTGTTAGGTAATGTGGGTTTTGTTCTTGTTTCAGTTCAGTGTATGTGTGATCTTGTGTCTAGAGGTGCATGGTCTTGTCTAGGAAATCCTGGTTACTATCTCCTAGCACGGAGGGAGTGGGACCCTTGGGTTCCACGTGGTCGGGTGGCGTGCGTTTCTTTTCCGTTGGTTCTTCTTCATGTTCGTGAGTTCGTGATTTCCAGCTGGAGAGCTCGTGGGAATCAGTGGCTTCTCATGCCTTGTCCTTTAGTTCTTATTGTATTTTAATTACCCCTCATTTGTTTCGAGGTGGAATTTGTAATTGTAATTATGATTATTGGACTTACCTCATTCGGAGAATGAGTGATGTAACCTCATTGTTAAATGTTAAATTGGAATCTTGAGGTATTTATTTATCCTTGTTGTAATTTATCTTGAATGGAATGTATGTTGTCTCTTTTCCTTAAGTACTTAGTGTTTCAGTTTATGTTAATGTTATGTGATGTTGGGTTTTTAAGTAATCTTTGTCTCGTGGCCTTAGAGGTTGTTGGCATTATGAATTCACCTTCATGTTATTTATACTTAAAAAAAAAAAAAATTGAAATGCGTTTAAGTAATTGAATTGCAACTCCTCTAGGGTTACAGTGGCGGGCATTACGCTCTAGACTAATACCTTACTGCAAATTCTGAAACCTTGTTTTAAAAAGTAAGGGTTGAAATTAGTAAGCTCAAGTAGAGATGAGATGGAAAGCCGATAAAAAGGTCAAATTAGGGTGTGTAATAATAGAAGATGTCCATTGATAAGTTCTCCACTCTATTCTTTCGAGAATGCATTAGATGTTTCTTTCAAGAGAAATAAAATGACCTTTGTTATTCCTTCCTCATGTCTTCTTAAATGACGACATTATAGTCTTAAAAGAATATCTAGGATGAAGACTATGATAGTCCAATAGATGCATTATTGCTTTTAGAAGCATACCAATGCTATTTATCTGAATGGAGATTTCAGTGAAGATGAAACCTTATGTTAATGAAGTGGCAATGTAGCATCATGGATATGGAATTCCTTATGCGAAATTGAGTTTTTGCATGTCTTTTTGTAAAACAAATCCAAGAGAATAGGCAATCCAGGGATGTGGAAATTTAGATAGCCTTCGATTATCAACTATTTCTTATGTTATGTTATCTCAGGAGAGAGAGTAAACTATGCAATGAAAAATATAGATTTCATAGTTCTTGATCAATAGAACTTATTTTAGTGCTAAGTGCACAGAATGCATAGATGGCCCAAGATTGGTTATCACTAGAATGATTCACCTCAGGGTGGGACATAAGGAGAGATTCGTAACTAAATTCAATATGGTGGTGGTAAACTATTATGTTGAATAAAGGTTTATAGGACAAGGAAGTCATTTATGGGTTCATAACTTAACCTATGTTGAGAGTCAGTAGACTCAAGTAGACTAAGGGGTCGGAAGTAGATTATTATCTTTTATAAATCAACCTTTTAGGGTTGAAAGATTGTCTTAGATCAAAACAATTAACAAAAAATGAAAGTATTCTTTTAGATATTATATTGGTGAGGAAATACCTCGAATACTATGCTTATTCATGTTACATGAAATCTAAACTTGAACAATGTCAAGTGGTCTAGGAAAGACTAGAAGCATTTTGTTCTTATGATTAATTACACTTATGTTATTACCTTTGAAAAAAAATAAGGATGTTTGATATTTCCATATATTGGGTTAGAGAAGCTAAACTCTAGTATTGAAACGAGGAGGATATAGGACATCTATAGCTCTTATGTCGGATATGACATTGAACCTATATATTGATTGACAATGAAAGGTCGAAGAAAACCATAGATCAAGACAAGAAGTCTTTATAATACCTTAAGAGATTCCATGATAATTTTGAAACTCGATTTAATGCATCAAAGATGTTGGGTATTGAATCTTGAGAGTAAAATGACAGGAAGTCATAAACCCTAGATGTTGCAAGAATGCAATAAGGGACCTTTAAACATGTTTGAAATATCTAAATCTTTACATTACATGTGTATCTTGGATTAGGGATTAGTTCTAAGTTAGATTGGCTAGAATGTATTTTCTATGCAGACTAGTATGTGTCTAGAGTACCAAATAAAGTAAGTAAAATTATAGGATGAGACAGATTCTAAACAAGTCAGAGGTGTGTGTCTAGATGGCATGACCAATCAAAATGATCATACTTAGCTAGAAGGGATCTAGAGTTGTATGGTCGATTGAGTTTTGTAGGACACATCACTAGGACTTAGATGGAGAAACTTGACAGTTCCTTATATCTACACCCTTTGAGAAGGGTCGGGTCACTTCCAATTAGGAAGTGTGCGGGGGACCACTTGAGTCTACGGTTGGAGGAAAGCACTCGGATGATGCTCTCCCTTTGTAGTAGTAGAATCTTTGAGGCTTGTGAAGATAGAGATCAACATTCTAGATGCAGTGAACTCCATGTTCTGGCTTATGATAGTCAAAACTTATGAGGTAAAACTATTCTTTTTCCAATTGTCTTTTATGTAATATAAATGGGATGTGTAAGGAATTCTCTTTGTTACTAGTTGTGATTATATATGATTTCAAGTTTGAAATTATCTAGAAAAGTTGTACTTATTTCTTAAGCTTATGCAAGTGTTTTTTTTTTTTTTAAATTCTCTCTCATGGTTACTAGTTTATTTACCTTCTAGTAAATTCTTGAGTTTACT
>VDFB02375242.1:0-10149 GCA_007258455.2 Sequoia sempervirens
AATTAGAAAATATCATTTTGATCGACAACTAGAGTAATCATTGCATCATGAGTATGAGATTATGATTAGTCGACATGTATTTTTTTTAGTTTTGTTCTTTTATACTATGAAACTTAATAGAGGGTGTTCGAAATTAAGGTTTACAGTAGTAATCAAGTCACCTTAGTGACTTACCAATGTTAGCTTTTTGTTAGTTATTGGGTGTTTACTCTCTATAGGAAAGTTTGAGAACTTATATAGGAATATAATGTTTTATACACATTTGTATATTACTTTGTAATAGACCTTAAATAAAATAATAAAATAATTATCATTTAATGTCTTGTATTTGTCATACTATAATTGTTTAACATGTTCTTACATTTTGCTCTTTTGTTTCTGAATTCTAAGATGCTTCACTTCAAAGTTGTACCAAAAAAAAATTTAAACCTATTCAAACCATAAGAAACTAGTGATTTGTTCAAAAATGGCTCCAAAGCTAAATTTATAAAAGTGAGCTATAAATAGTGTCTTTATGCTTGTGTTAAGCAGATCCATCTACTTCTTTTATAAGAGTTTCTATTTAATAAAGCTAGAAAAAGAAATTTAACACAAGCATGCTACAATCAAATTAGATATTCCAGCTGCTACAAATTGGATCATATTAAATATAATGAGATATTCACCTAATTTGATATTTTGTTGAAAATATATTTTAATGAGGAAAGATATTCAACCATTTTTTAATCTAATGCTTGCACTATATTTTTAAGGATAAGTATGTATTAAATAAATTTGAAAATAGGTGTGTTTTTTTTTTGCATAAACTACAACATAACATTTTTAATGAATTTTGGATAACTAATGTTAACTATGCGCTATTTACTGAAAAAGTACTATAAACTATAGTGTTTTTAGTAGTTTGGATACTTTGATATCACAGGCATTTAAGTGTAATTAATCTCTGATGAATTATAACCAGATGGACAAGGCCTCTTTTATAATAGATGCAATTAAGTATATTAAAGACTTGCAAAAGTAGGCCAGAGACATTGAGGCTGAGATTGCTTCCTTTCAGTCCACCAAGAATGAATGCTCTTTCACTTCTTCTCTGACATCTACGACTACTGAGGTGGATAATAACAATTACCAATAACAAGTCAGCTGTCACATCTCCAAAACCAATCCCAATGCTAAAAAAAAGGCTCCCTGCCATGGGCACATCCCTCTTCATGTAAGCATTTTACCGAATATTTTTGTTTTATTCGAGGCATAAGCTTTTATTATCTTGTGTATATATTAAGGACAGATTGATATTTCCAAGATAGAGGAAGGAACATTTCGCATTAGGATATATTGCAAAAAGTAGCCACATGTATCAGTGCACCTTACAAAGGCCCTCAAATCTCTTCAATTATTGGATGTCCAAAGTTGTAATGTTACCTGCTTTGATGACCACATCATCAAGATTGTCATTGCAAAGGTACAAAATCTTGCCAAACTATAAGTATTAGTTTTCATAAACACTTGAAAATGGTAGATAGATGTATATTGATATACTGTTGTAATTGCTTGTAGAGTAAAGAGGTACAAGAAGATGCACTAAAAAGCACAATTATAGATATGGCCCTTAAGTGTGGTTTCTGTGGAGTTTGATCGATGTACACTTTGGTATTCTATCTTTTTCTAATAGAGATTTTGTATCTATATATAATAATCCTTACCTTGTTTGATGGTGCAAAAAAATGAAAATCATACCCATACCCAAACAAAAAATGATACATACCCAGCAAAATTATTATTGCAATATAGTCAAATAAAGTAATTGTGACCACAGCCTGACGGTGAGCTTTGCACTTTCCTTACATAATTAAGCTGAATTGGAGTGTAATTCTCACCATGCAATTTTATTTAGAAACCAATATTTAGAGTGATATTGTAATTTTATTCTTTTCCATATGTTATTCAATGTTATATGTGCTTTTATTTTTATCATCTCAGTTCTTAGATAATACTTTTTGTAGTCCATTTGGATGTGCTTGTCATATCCTATTGACTACTTTTTTGTGGTTTATTTCTTATTCATGAAGGGCATTGTAAAGATAATGGAACTTGCTTATGGTATGTTATCTTGTTCAGATTTGTCTCATGGAGTTGCATTGGTGAAACAGTCCTTTGATTATTTCTCTACGTGGGTCAAAGGGTTCACCTATTAACATCAGTCAAATGATTGCTTGTGTTGGACAACAATCTGTTGGAGGTCATCGAGCACCAAATGGTTTCATTGACTGCAATCTTCCACACTTTCCAAGAAATGACAAAACACCAGCAGTGAGTTCGCTTTTAATTTTATAAGGGACTATTAGAAATTTTCCTCGTGGTACATAGAATTACTCTATATGATTTATTTGAATACCCAACTACAACATTTATACCATAGCTTATTTCTCTTGTCTTAGTCAAACTCCCTTTACAATCTTTGCAAATTATGTATTGATTTCACTTTGCCTTTTCCTCTATAGGGAATATAATTTTGGAGTCTTTTAAGCTGCTAATGAAGGTTGAAAAGGTCAACATTTCCTCTCTCCAACACCACCAAGGAGTTTTTAGTTGTCAAAAGCATGATGAAGGCAGTTTCAAGCGCCTAGATGAAAGGAAACAGTCAACAATAGTTTTAAGAGTCATTTAATGGTCATTAGATGTTAGTTCTTACTTTTGCTGCTGTATGTTGTAACATTTTTAAGTTCTTCTCAACAAAACATTGTACTGTAACTCAAAAACCAGTCTTCGAGACTGAAGAAATTGATGTAATTTTTCAGATTTTGAAAGCAAACCAGTCATTTTCAGACTTGTATCTGCTGTAAGAACACTTTTTTTCAATAAAATTTAGTATTTTTGCCTTCTTAGAAACTGATTCATTATGCACAAATGGATGATTGATATGTTTTTCAATTGCTGTGTTTTATTCTAAAACCTCAAATGCATTGTCTCATTTCTAGTACTTTTAGGCAGAAATGTATGTATTATGCAACTTACCAAGGGTGCGTACTTAGGTGATAACAATAATGTTGAATTCTCTTTTTTATGGACGACGAGAATCTGTAAACATTGAATAATGAAAACCACACTAAAAAAAATTAAAATAAATTGTTTATTTTTTTAAATACATTTTTTCATATTGTCTCTAGAGAGAGGAGACAATGTCTTTAATCTCAACTATTGTCTCTAAAGAGACAAAAATACCGCTATTTTATATTGTCTTTATAGAGACAATAATTTAAGACATCCGTTTAAAGACAATACTTCAGACAATACACAATTTTTTTTTGTCTCAAATTAAGACAATTTATTTCAAAATTGTCTAATTTGTCTTAAACCCCCCCTCTATGTAGTAGTGTGGGGGCTCCACACAAGATAGAGTGTGGGTATGTATTGATGCACAACGATCAATGAGACCACTCACTAGACCAATGTATGAGCATGTGACTATCCCTTTCATTGTGAAGGAGAGTGTTGAGGTGGATACATTAAAGTTGATTAGCTCCCTCACCCAGAGCCTCATACAACATACCAATCCTCTAGCGCAAGGTTAAGAGGGGAAGTCTTTGAGGAGTAGAGTTCAACCTCATTTATGTCATGCTTGTGGGTCACTCTACGTTTATGATCCCAAGGATAGTCGGGATGGAGGTGCCCATGGTACATCTGTAACTGATGAAATGGTGAAGATAGATGCCCTCTTGAATGACACATTTGACCTTTATAGTCAAGTAAATATTAGCAATTTCATTTAATTTGTTAAAATTCATTTTTGAAATGCAAAATTAACTAAATTAGTTGCATGATTATAATGAAATTTTAGGGTCACAGTGTTCACTATGTTTTCAATAGTCCTCCACCTCCCTATTACATGACGACTGTAGAGGTATGCAATTAGTAAATAATTATAAATATTACATGTGAATAGTTAAACAGTATATGAATGGTATTCTTATATCTCATTTTGGATGTTGAATAGGTTAATATTGGACCTTCGATGACAATACCTAGCAATGGAGGTAGTCATTGAAGTTTCACTCAGGTAATACAGAGTATTTTTAATTTTAAAATATAAAATTTGTATTTTGTAATTAAATAAAGTTGAATGACTTGAAGGTTCTAGATAGTTTGTACGTATGCTTTGTACTTTTTAATTAATTTGATTTTAGGTTGCTATGTACTTCATAATCTATAAATTTCGTTTGTTCATGTTGTTGATCTCCAAAAATATAGGCTAATGGTGTTAATTAATTATCCACCTTCTATAGACCTCTTTATTGTATTACCTCTCAAGATCTTCTATAAATATGGCTACCAACTTAACTAATCTAAGCAATTATGTTGATTCATCCATCCTCCAACTCCCCAACTCTTGTAGAATACACAATAAAAATCACTTTGAGTTTTCCTACATGACATGTTAAGATTTTGTAACAAGAGTTAGACAAGCGATGTTGACAACATATTATTTAACCCATGAGAGTAATAACAACAATATTGATGGATACATAATGAATAATCCTCAACAAGAGGTTGTTGATACACCTCCTAAAGAACCAAGAGCACACACACCTGAACTTAACCCCCCCTAAATCTAATGTCAAGGTCATCAATAAAGGTTGTGGGAGTATGAACTATAATAATTTTTCATGTAGACAACATCCCTTTATCTTGATGATCATATGGTTAGCTAAACCAAAAAAATCTTAGAGTGCAATAAAGTTAATTATGGTTACATAAATTTTGTACAATTTGGTCTCCTAGAAAGGAATAGATTGAGAGTTTTGATAGTTCTTGGTTTCATATTGAAGAAGATTTTGCATAATTCTACCAAAATAAGGAATATTCCATAGCTCTAAAATAATAAAGATCTTATCACTCCTCCATCATCCCCATCTAGGAAAAATTGACAAGATGCCTATGAATCGAGGGAGGAATTTGATGTTATTCTTGTTCATGAGGGTCTTCATGAGGAGGTGATTAAGAATTTTCAATATATAGAAGTGGAGAATCATTTCTTAGAAATTCTTAGAAATTAAAAGAAAGTTTAATTAAAAAACCTAAATCAATCTACAATTTAATTCAAATTTGGAACTAAAAAACCATAAATGCATACCTTTTTCACCTCTATGACATCTTGGCAATGCCTCACGAAGAATCACAAGCTCCAAGTGAAAAAAAGGGCTATATTTTGTCAGCGTGGGTTGAGCAGAGCAAAAACTCAGTAGTCCAAAATGTGGAAAAATGCAGAATGAAAGGGCTTGAGTTGAGCTTTTTTTTTTTATTTACTTCTACAATTTGAATTTGACCAGCGCCAAATTTGATATTCGCCAAATGATTTAAATGTGAAATTTTTAAAAGTGACACCATTTTTGTGTCACAGATTGATGCACATACCGAGAAACATGTGGAAGTACGGAAGTTCATTAATATTGTTGCAATAAACATTACCAATAATCTCCGCATGAACACAATCTGTACTTGAAACAGTGCAATTGGTTAACAACCCCAACAATAATTTCTCGTTTTACAATCTTAGAAATGGACTTGATGGCCTAGTGACAGTCGCCGTAGATGCGGAGATTCTTGGTGATCTGGATAGGCATTCCATGGCTTGTTTCGATGAACCCAAAAGCAATGGCCAACTTCTTACTATGGGTTAATATAATGTTTTCTTTGTCCTCTTCCTCAACATCTTGATTTACAAGACTCTTGTCAGGTATATATATGATCCTTCTTCGCCTCTCTAATCAAACAGCCCAATACAACATAAATTTTCTGACTAAGGATGTGATCTGTCTCCTCCCAGAAATGTATGAACCTTATTCTTAATCTCTATCCAACTGTGTCCTGGGTTCTTCTTCAACCCCTTATCTTTTAGCACTGTTCTCACCTTTGCCGCATCATGCCACCTTCCAACTGCATCATAGATATTTGAGAGCACCACATAGCATCCCATATTATGAGGCTCCAACTCAAGATATGTGCAGCTATATGTTCTGCAAGCTTAACATTGCAGTGAATTCTGCAAGCACCAAGCAAATCACCCTATATGCCAGCAGTAGGTTCAAATGGTATACTTTTGATGAAACGTTGTGCCTCATCCAGATATCCAGCATGACCAATAAGGTCAACCATACATATGTAATGCTCCATTCTTGGTGTAATATAACAGTCCCTGTTCATAGAATTGTAGAACCGTCTGCCCTCATCCACAAAGCCAGCATGAGTGCAAGAAGATAGAATACATATAAAAGTGATGTGGTCTGGTTTAACTCCTCCTTGTTGTAGTTGAGAAAAAATCTTGAGCGCCTCATTGCTGTGCCCATGCAATCAATACCCTGCTATTATTACATTCCAGGAAACAATATCTCTTACAACCGTTATATCAAACAACCTATGTGCTATCTGTACCCTCCCACATATGGCATACATGTCTATGAGTATATTCCACAACGAAACACTCAGCTCAAGTATTAAATCGACACATGATGGGAGCACACTCACCATAATTGTTACATCGGGCTTCACATTTTGGTTTTGCATTTGTTGATACAGTGTCAACGCCTCACAGACCTGCCCATTTTGGGCATACCCAGCAACCATTGCATTCCATGAGACCACATCTCTCTTAGGCATGGAATCAAAGAACTGGAACACATCCTCTATAGTTCCAAACTTGGCATACATAGCTACAAGGGAATTGCCTACATTTATATCTTCATCAAATCCTGTGAACTATGTCGGCATGAATAGAGTTACCCTGTTGCATAGATGCTGAGTGGGCACATCGTCGGAGCACACTTACAATTGACAGAAAGTCCGGTGTAATGTTCTTCAATTGCATCTGATGAAAGAGGTGTAAAGAATCATTGCTAAATCCATTCTGTGCATATCCTACAATCATTGTAGTCAATGATATAGTATTTCTTGTAGGCATTCTATCAAACACAATTCTGGCATTCTGTACACACCTGCATTTAGCATACAAATCTACCAGCAAATCAGCAATACCCATGCACGAAACATTTTACTTTAGGTGTTCTCGAGCAAAAAAGGTCCACTTGTTGATTTTCTCTTTTTCATTAGAACAATAGATGTAGTTTCCCAAATTATTTGTGATTATAGCTCTTGGCAGAATAAAGCATTATTTCAAATGGCGAAAGGAAACAATGAAGAACCAGATTGAACACTGATAATTCAATCAGTCAAGATATTTTTGTCCTCATCAAACACCAGCTAACTACATCCCTGTGTAGAAAGCTAAAGGGGGGCGTCATATGTCAAATTGGTATCTGGGATGGCCATGACCTAAATCACAATCTTATCTTTTGCTCTGATACCCTTATATATGTGTAGATTTTCCTTCCCTCAATCTTATCACTGTAAGGTTCAGGTGAAGCCATATCTGCACCATGTCTTTCAGGGCTTTCCAATTGATGTTTTTGTAAGTAAATCAGAAATTGTGAACAGTTTGTATCTCCTATATTTTGCTCTTACTGTATTTATCCTAATAGCTCACACGTGAAAACATCGGAATGAGCTGTATATGCTTCATCATTTCTATGGTCATGAATCTTGATTGTTATTTAACTAATCATTTATCCCGAGATCACATTCTTAAAATGCGAATAGTGTATTTCTCGAAAATCACGCCAGAAGAGGAGAAATATCGTTTTCCTATGGTTTGCAGTGATTCCATCGTTGAAATGGAATTTCGGCTAGTTTTTCCTTTTTTGATTGGTAGCTCATAATTTTAGTGGTGTTTTTTTTTTAATTTTCAATTACAAATTTCAAAGAGGAGCAATACCAACCATTGTGTTTGCAAATAATTCTCACCAACTAGATGCTTCAAACATTGTTTTGAACAACATTTTCATGGTTTCAATGTGTTTGTGTCCATGCTATTGTTCACATGTATCACAAAATAAAAAAAAAACAAAAAAAAAAACATGTATATTTATTATTACATTTGAGTCATTTTACAATGCATGGCTTAAATTGCATATAATATTTTTTTAGAACGGGTTTGCAATCTATTGCAAGTTTATTTTTAAATCTTAATAGCTTCAATGGATGTTTGTGGTTTACCTAGTACTTTATCAGAGGTCATGATCTAAATTAATTAAAAACGAGCTAATACATATTAACACTAATTGACTGCTTCTTATTCTATATTTCTTTGGTAAGGATTGCAGTTGCATCACAACTCTTGTTTGTTGAAAGATATCAATGTTATAGTTATAATGGTTCCTAATATGCTTAACACTATTGGTGTGAGAAATGGACCAAAACATGGCTCTTCATTCTAACTTCTTGATTGGAGGTCACTGCTTATGGCTAGGGATATCTCCCCAAAGTCGTAACAATAGGTCTCTTTTGAAGGTTGCATTCCCTTTTCCAAACCATGTATCAACAGATTCTCTTCTCTTCATGTTGGTATTCCCAAATGGGATTTTTTCTTCATTTTCTTTGGCCTATTGCTAACTTAATTGAAATATCCCCAATAGTTCTCTCTCGAGGGATTCACAATTATAATTTTAATAGTTTTTAAGTTGTAAATCAAGTTGACAAGTGTTAATAATCCATGTGGGACAAGCATAGAAAGTACATACAATATGCAAATGGTTGGAAAATATTGGACATATGTAATAGACCTATTTGATTTATAAATTATTCTAGCAATTTAAGTTTCTACAAAGCTTATTTCTATTTTAATATACACTTCATTTTGATAATTTAGTATAAGACATAATTTCGTTTCAAATATCTAAATTGTCCCAATTATTATATCATATATTTTAGGAAAATTTGTTTTTTTAGGTACACATTTGTTGTACCCATCCCAAAGTTATTTGACTCAACATTCAAGTAACGCTATAAATTCTCCTATTAGGAATTCATCTTAATGAAAAATATATTTGACTTATCATATGGTATGACCATTATTATTAATGAATTACTAAGTAGAATTTGTGTGTTTTAAGTGAGATTGCATCTAATGGTCTAATTCTTGTGAGACAAGACCTTATAAATTAGACTATTCAATCAATATTTCATGTTTGAAATTTGAAATTTGAATTGGCTTGAAGATTGACTTTGTGCACAACAACAAACATTCATTTGAGTGTTTTCTAACCACTTGCTCTGTTTTAAATTCTATAAAATTATTAAATTCATACGTAGACGGTAAAAGAATAATTTTTAAAACCATTTTCATGCATTTAAAAGATCCGTTCATCATCTTAAAAAAAAAATCATAAAATAGATTTGTAGTTATTAAAATGGGTTTGTATTTGTGTATAAATGACTTAGCTTTGAGAAAATGGTTTTAGAAGAAATGATAAAATTTACTAACCTTTGTGTTGACTAATCTTTCAAAGGAGTTTTAGATTGAATATCATTTGTGGAATTTAAAAGCAGATAGACCCCTAGTCTTGCTAGAGCTTGAAAGAGGATTTGGGTCACCTCTCATTAGTTGGGCCTATTTTCAATTTGTTTCATAATGAGAGTTAATAATTATTATTTTGGGCCTAATATATCTTGAAGGTTATTTCACAAATAGCTTCTTAGGATGGATTATAAATAGCAAGTAAGAAAAAGCCTTGATATAATGTAATGAGACATGGAAAAATCTACATTTACTAGCAAAATATTCATGCATGAGTATAATATACTTAAATCAAACTTTACCCCAACCTCGATGCTAGATTATAAATTAGGTTAAAATATCCATGAAAAGCTCTAATATTGAAGTGCTCATAGAAGACAATGCAAAAAAATATATTGTAGAACTCATCCATGAACATTGCTATACATAAATCTCACATAATAAAATTAGTAAGAATACCTAAAGGTACTATCAAACGACTAAAAGAGAATTATTTATATTCCTATCAGCCAAATAGTGTGTAGAATGGTTCTTAAAAGTATAAATATGCAATATTTTGACTAACAAGACTTTAAATATGTGTGACTATCAAGCATTTGATAGCACCTTTGATTATTTTCTTTTAGATTATTTAGTGAGGGTTGCTAATAGACCCCACCCTCACATCATATGTAGATAATGCTCTATCTTATGCTCTCCCAACATAGATACTAATGAATTTACAATTCTACACACTTGACTCT
>VDFB02375243.1:0-20985 GCA_007258455.2 Sequoia sempervirens
GTCAAGGTTTTAAGGGTTGAGGATTCAGGGTTTAAGGGTTGAGGGTTTAAGGGATTAGGGTTTAAGGGTTTAGGGTTTAGGGATAGGGTTTACAATTTAGGGTTGATGGATTAGGGTTTATGGTTGATGATTTAAGGGTTGAGGGATTAAAGGTTGAGGGTTTAAGGTTGAGGGTTTAAGGGATAGGGTTTAGGGTTAATGTATATGCTTGAGCATATAGGGAAATGCGGTGAAACTTCATATCAGATGGAAAATGAGACATAGATAGCACTTACAAGATGTCATAATTGCTCTAAGAAAGGTCTCATAGATGTAACTCAACCCAACCCCCTATTAACACATGATGATAGTTGAAAAACCTTTACAAAATCAGCTTTTTCAAAAGGTGAGCACACTTTGGAAAAAGTTAAAATTTGACTGTTTATAAAGAAATCCAAAACATGCTCACATTATAATGCGAGTGTTTTTTCTTGCTCTAAAAATAGTTAAAAAGGTAGGACACCCGTGATCCAGGCTCACACGCTCTGTTATTCTCTTAGTCTTGCACGTGATCTAACAAAAAAATGTTTTTCATGTTGTTGGGGAAAGCACATGCAAATTTTACACACTCCACCACCTTTGCACCACTTTTTTTGGTTTTCCAACTTAGGAAGGAGGAAATAATAGAGTTTTTACATAAAATTTGATTATATGAATCAAAATTTTCATATTTGTAGTGTTGCAATGTTAATTATTATTTTATTGTTATAATTTCACATTATACATTGGTTAATTCAATATTTTTTACTAATTCTATTAGAGTTACATAGAATTCAATGTTGAAAAGGAAGCAAGTTCATAAAAAGCTCAAATTCTTTAGGATTTTGATACAAGAAGAAAAAAACTACACATAATTGGGTAGTTTCTCAAATTGAATATTTGATTTTAAGGTATGTTAAGTCTTTGTGCATGTTTCTTTATCACTTCCTATCATGCATGATTAATATAATGATTTTATTTTGTTATCATGTTGATTTTAGGATTAGATTTTGCTAAGTATTCAAAATTATGAGTACTCAACCTTTTACCCTAAGAGTTAATTCAACCACTATGTTTTTTTGTTTGTAAAATATCTTACCAAATTTTGAACATGATTGGGATTTCTTGTTAAACACTTTAGTAATTTTAATCTTCTCTTGAACCAATATTTCAAAATTTTCATTTAATCTCTTAGTGCTTGTGTTATTTAACACTTCCACTCTACCTTTAGTGTCATCACTAGATTTTTTCTTGCACTTCCCTTTTAATGCCTTTGCATATCAACATTTTTTATTTCTCATTTCATGCATTTGTATCTCAATGATTTTCCCTATGTTTCAAAAATCGCATTCTTTTATAAAAAATCATATCAACAAATCCCCGAGGCCAAAAAATTATACCTTGTGGACCAAAACCTTGATAATGATAACCATAGATAGACCTAGTACAATTTTTAAACCACTCTTGACATATTTCATCCAAAACATAGTCAACCTTACAATAATCATAAACCCATCCAAGCCATCATTTCATCCATCTCACTTAGATTTTTTCATCAACCATTATCTGATTTGGAATTAGATTAACCCTTCACCAACCTACATAGAAATAACCACATTTCTTTCACTTTAAAATTAGAACCATAAATAACATCCTTAATATGGCATCCACATTTTTACCACTCAACCTAAACCTCCATTTTCAACCATGGTAAGAAAAAATCCAAATTGTCGTTCAAAAATATCAAATTTGTCAATGATTCAAATCTAGATCCTTTAATCTTTATCCTGTAGCTTACATATTGCTTAATAACTTTCTTATCTTATGTCAAAACCAAAACTAGTTAAGTCCACCCTTGCATTCCACTTACAAGGTCCCAAACTAGGATGCCAATGGACTCAAATACTTTCACAATAAGAATTCCCCTTGAAAATATTAATCCTACATCACAAGGAGAAATAAAAAACCAATCAAAATCTCCTCAAGCACCAAACATATCCCTTTGATCATTCTATTGCAATGACACATTTCCCTTGTACTTTTTTTTTTCTTGTAGAATTCCTTCATTGAAATCTACACCTCTTATGTTGGTTTGATATTTGGGGAAGAAGGGATAACCCTATTTAGGCAATACTTGTGGGTTTGATGTGAAATTATCAACTCATCTATTGTCATATTTAAGAGTTCTTTAATGTCTTCTATTGCAATGACTATTGGGTCAAATATTGTAGGACAATCCTTAACTAATAGTTTCATATGCCTTGTTGTCCCTTCTCATGCCCTTTTTTCCCTTTTCATCCACAAACTTGAGAATCAATAAAAATTGCCTTAGTTTCATATTGATTGCTGCCCCTTTTGGACTGTCATATATTGTGAGTATTGTAATTTCATGACAAATTTCAGATTTGTGTAAGATATTTATTAACTTTATTTTTACTATGGTGGAACTAATCTTTATCTCTTTTTCATGCTACAGGTACAATTTTTTGTCATTTCAAGGAAATAATCAAAGATTCCTCTAACACAAGAGGAGCAAGCAACTAAGAATGCAAAGAAAAAAGAACAAATGAGGCAACTTCATGCAAAGAGGAAATTGAACACGATAGAAAAAGACGTGACAATTGAAGAGGAACTTGAAGATAGGAATACAAAGAAAAGAGAACAAATGACCTTCAACTTCGTGAAAATAGGAGATTGAACACAATAGTCGAAGATGTGATAATTGGAGAGGAACATGAGCCTTCTCTACCACAAGTTGGAGACACGTCCTCTATCGCAATTCAAGATAGAGGGACACCATCTACTGCATCTCGAGTTGAAAGTACATCATCACTCACATGTGAAGAAGGAGGTACACCATCTTTTCTATCTCAACTTCATGGTACGTCATCTATTCCATATTCGATTGAAGGTATGCCATCTCTCCCATCTCATTTAAATATTGATGAAATTCCAAATGTTGAGATGAGTTTACCTTTGAGAACACCACCTAGAATTTTGGGTAGAAATCCCAAGTATTTGATTGATATTGATGAGAATATTTTGCAGCCAATGGAAGATAAGATTCCAAAATACACTTGTAGAAGATATGCTCATAAGATTTGGAGAGTGTTCTTTAAAAAATTAAATGATACTAGAAGATGCCAACTATTTGTTGAAATGATGTGAAGTATAAAGTATAGGTAAAGTAGGTCCATCATGAAGATTCTTGGGTTGAGAACATCGAAGGTTTCAAGTGAAAAATCTATTGTGAAGAATCTAATGAGTGCATATGAGAGTGTGGATAACATATCATGCACAAAAGATAGTAATGTCACACGATGTGCCATTACATCGACAATAGTAAGTAGTCAAACGAAGAAATATCGTCTCATTAGAAAGACAAGTCAAGCATTGAGAATAAACAAAAAAACTTTATCAAGAGCGATTGGAAGGTGCCAAAAAATTGAGGACACCGATGACAATGAATTATGGGCATTCTCGGGGAGACTACCATGAAAACATAAACTAATTGTTGAAGCATCGAGATCACTAATTGAAGACTTTTGGAAGAATTACACAAGGTTATCTCTGAATCAAAGGGATGTGATAAGAAGAAGAATTGGTACTTGAAACCGGAAGCCACATCCAAAGTATTTTTTGGATATGACTCAAACAAATTTTTTTGGTAAATTTCTAGAGATGTATCCCCAAGTTAAAAATTTCAAAGATATTTTGAAATGCTAAATCCTTTCTATGTCAAAATAAATCACACACACACTACTTGTTGTTGTAGAGTACATATTGAATTTTCTAACCATTTTGATGTTTATCAATCTATATGTTTAGATTTACATACTAACAATGTTTTGCAGGACTATGGCATACATGCCCCACCTACATCTTCAAGAGACTTCATATCAACAATTTTATGTGAAAGAGAGGAAGGCCAATTATTCTATAGGAAATTATGCTTGGATGACACATGTCAACATTGTGGTGGATTGCAACATATAAAAATTACACATGTGGTTCAAAATGAACTAGTAGAGTTCAAAAAGTATAAAGCAGTGGCCTATAATACAAAAGATGGTAAAGAAGAAAAAAGGTGTGATTTGGTTATTCAAAAGATTCTAGTGTATCAGTTTATGTCTACATTTCATGATAGCATAGTGTATGAGTATGCAAGGCATAACCATAGAGCTCGATGTTTGGACTTGAAATTCAAGTTATGTAAGGACACATTTCCACTTGGTAGCAATGTTTCAGTCGTTGAATTTGTAAAGAACTATAGTCTACAACCACAACATGAGGTGCAATCACAATATTACAACTCCACACAGGTTTCTATATTTGTGCACATAGAATTCATTCATGCCAATAACAATATAGAGGATGACAAATAGATCATAAGGGAGTATCATTTTTATATTAGTGATAATCACATGCATTCTATAGAGTTCGTGCAAGGTTGCTTTTAGGTGTTCTACCATGATTTGGTTAGAAAGGGCATATCATTCAATCAACATATCATATGGTTGGATGATTGTGCATCACATTTCAAGAACTCGATAATGTTCTATTGATTGAGAAAAATGCATAATACTACAGGTGTTCAACATATTTGAAACTTTTGTGAGGTCGAGCATAGAAAGGGGGAGCATGATGATGTAGGGGAATGTATCAAAAGAGCCATAGCATGAGAAGAGTTAAATTATAAAGACAACACAAAGTTGATTGATGCAATATCAATTGTCGAGTGGTGTAAAGCTTCGATGGGTCCAAGTAATGAAGGTAATTCTTTAATTCATAGTTTTTTTTGTTTGATAGATGATACTAACATTACACAATATGAGGAGTGTTATACATTGATAGGATTGAGTGAGCTACACTCTTTTAGAAGCTCTAATGTAGGTTCATGGAGTATCCATACATGGAAGATAACATGCTTTTGTTCTTCATGTATAATTCAAGCCTTAAATGAGTGTAAGTCAAAGGAGTGGGTTGACGAATGGTGGTTAAGTTTTCTTAACCCACTTGACACGTATCGACTCTTGACAACACTGCAACTGACACAGATAGAATCATTGGTTGAATTTTATCATAGACCATATCTAGTTCAACCGGGTAATATATCTACTTGCATAGTTTTTGAAATTCATAATGTTATCTTAATTTCTAGTGCTTTTGTAATGTTGACTAAATTCATCTAATTTGTTGCACATATCAATGTAGGGCATGTTTATACAGTTATTACAAATGAAGATAATGAAGAGGGAACAAATTATTACTTGTGTCATTGTGTTGAGTCCAAAAATAAATTGGAGGCCCCAATTATAGATGGAGAAAACATTGAATACCCTATAGGCTCGGTGGTTGTTATTGGGACATGGCTTAGAAGGTACCCACATAAGAGTGTTAATGTTTGGCTATTTCAGGACTTTGAAACACATCAAAAGATTCTTCATTACTCAAACCTTGTCATGGCATCCAATGTTCATTTGATATAATATCGAGGTAGACATTTGAACAAGAACTTGTGGAAGGTGTGTGAGTCTGACCATGAGGCAATACTTGACACAATAAATAGTATAGCAGACCTGAATGGTTCGTTGGATTAATTTGTAAGTATGCATAGTGAATTTGTAAATTCATGTTATTGATATTAACGTATTGAAGTTGATAGGTATACCTTTCGTTGTCACATTTCAACTTACTTATGTTTTGGTTCCAAATTTCATATGGCATAGGAAGGACTTATTGCCCCTCTTTAACTTAAAGTTTATCTCTTTTTGGTTGCTGTATTTTTACACATATACAATGAATATTGGGCAAATTATATGCATATTTATGGTAGGTCTATTTAAAATGGCACATAGTGGACTTTGCTGTGATAAAAATTACATTCACCATCTTTTGTTGTGTGTCACTATCAAGTAAACATGACATGATGTTGTTCCCTTAGTGGTGGTAAATGAACCATCTTCTTAGGTGTAACAATTTGATATGACATATTTAATATGACCATGTAATTTTGTTCAACTTTGTGTAGTAAGTATGATCTACACTCCGATGTACTCATAAAAAGTAATGTTGAAAGCATTATGTAACAACAAATATATATTGAATGATAACTATGAAGTTAATATAGACAATAAATAATCATCAAGACATAGAAGATTGCTCCTATTAAGGGTAAACAAGTATGATATAATGTGTAGGTACATAGGAGATTAGCATCAAGGTACACTCACATTTTTAGAAAAAGATGAATCATTTGCAATAACCGTATTATTGTTTGTCTTTATTTTATTCTTGATATTTTTAAGATTCTGCTCAAAGATAGGGTAATCATGTGCTTCTATTTATTTAGTGTCAATTGTAAAGTTCATATTCAGGTTCTAGGGAAGTTGATCAACAATAGTAAATCAAATCATAATCTTCAACAACTAAGTCATTTAAGCTTTCATGTATAGAAACTAGATAGAATTTGAAAACCCTAAATTTGAACATCTTATTGGCATTCACAGAAGAAATTTCATTAACTAATCAATCTTCCAAATCCTTCACTGCTCTCCATACTCTTTGACCAACTCAAAGATTTTATTTTGCACCCCTACATGCTAGAACATTTTGAGATACATTGCATCGACAATATCTCTTAAGAGACCAAAGAGCAAAAGGGAAACAAACTTTGACGAGGTGTTACTCAAAAAATGTGGCACTTAGAAACATTTCATCTAAAGGTACAGGATCACGTAGGCCCCTCTACAATAACCTCTCTTGATTTTTGACATCTCTAAGTCGTTTTCCCATGGTGTCAAGTTTTCAATTAATGGAAAAAGCATCAAATGCATGCAGTGTAAATTTGCAAGGTGGTTTAATTTTTATTTTGTTCATCACGTGACCAAACCGACAATTCCAACACATATGGATGGGTAGGTTTATGCTAGGCAAGGTCTTGTTTTGTACCCCTTCATGTCAAAACAGTCTGAGCTACATTGCATTGACAATATCTCTTAAGAGACCAAAGTGCAAAAATGTAGAAAACTTTGACGAGGTGTTACTCAAAAACTGTAGCACTTAGAAAAATTTAGTCTAAAGGTACAAGAACATGTAGGGCCCTTCTGCAACAATCTCTCTCACTTTTTGATATCTCCAAGCCGTTTGCACATGGTGTCAAGTTTTCAATTGATGGAAAAAGCCTCAAATTCATGTAGTGTAAAGTTGCAAGGTGGTGTAATTTTTGTTATGTTCATTATGCAACCAAAACGACAGTTCCAACACTCCAAATGGGTAGGTTTACATTAGGAAAGGTCTTGTTTCACACCCAAACATGCTGAAACAATCTAAGATACATTGCATCGACGATATATCTTAAAAGACCAAAGTGCAAAAAGATAGAAAACTTTGATGAGGTGTTACTCAGAAACTATGGCACTTAGAAACATTTTGTTTGAAGGTACAAGATCATGTAGAGCACCTTTACAATAATTTCTCTTAGTTTTCGATATCTCTAAGTCATTTTCCCATGGTGTCAAGCTATTAGTTGATGGAAAAAGTGTCAAATGCATATAGTGTAAAGTTCCAAGGTGGTATAATTTTTGTTTTGTTCATCGTGTGACCAAACCAATAGCTCCAACACATCTAGATGGGTAGGTTTATGCTAGGCAAGGCCCTGTTCACATCCAAACATGTCATAGTAGTCTGAGCTACATTGCACCAGTGATATCTCTTAAGAGACCAAAGTGCAAAAGGCAACAAACGTTGATGAGGTGTTACTTAAAAACCATGGCACTTAGAAACATTTTGTCTAAAGTTATGAGATCGCGTAGGGCCCTTCTACAATAACCTCTCTTGGTTTCTGATATCTTTGAGTTGTTTTCTTGTGACAGTGTGGAATTTTAAGATGATAGAAAAAGCATCAAATGTATGTGGTGTAAAGTTGTAAGGTGGTGTAATTTTTATTCTATTCATTGTGTGACCAAACTGATAGTTTCAAAATGTCTAAATGGGTAGGTTTACGCTAGGAAAGGTCCTATTTCACACCCAAGCATGCCGAAAAAATCTGAGCTACATTGCACCGATGATAACTCTTAAGAGACCAAAGTGCAAAAAGACAACAAAATTTGACGAAGTGTTACTTGGAAACCATGACACTTAGAAACATTTTTTATGATGGTACAGGATCATGTAGGGCCCCTCTATAATAACCTATCTTGGTTTTTGATATCTTTTAGCCATTTGTCTGTGATGTTGAGTTTCTAGTTGATGGAAAAAGTGTCAAATGCATGCAGTGTAAAGTTGCAAGGTGATGAAGGGGACTCCCCTTACAAATATGAAAACTCATAACACAACTCAAATTTACACAATATATGCAAGAAGAAAAACACTATATTTTATTGCAACAAATATGAAATGGGATTACAACATGCAGAAGCTCACAAGCTTCCCTTTACAACATGGGCTTCCTTATTACATAAATCAATAATATGGAGTCATAATCTCCTCACATAAATCTACAAATTTGGATTCACAAATCCTCTATCCAATCCAACAACATCTTGTTTTCTTAAACTCCAACTCTCCAAAGCCAACTCAAATGAAAAATGCCTCAATATATAAAAATTTGTGAATGAGAAAACCACTTTGGTTTTCCCAAAACAACATGCAATTACCACCTTGGAAAAATCACGATCCAATTTGAGGAAAAATCATAAAATAATAAAGTATTCTAAATGCTTACATAGCCTTCAAATGGGGCACCTAAACTTCAACCAATCAAATTTGGTCAAACTAGATTTTTCCTTAATCTTTGATGGCTCTGATGACTCCATGTAAGAACATGCACCAACATGCAAGCTTGGGTGCCCAACATGCAAGAGCATGCAAATTATAAAAATCAACATGCAAGAACATGCATGGTAAAGTGGTCCCCACCTTGAAAAAGATGCCTAGGATGGAATATTCCTTTGAGATGCTTTTGTAACTCTTACTAAAGTTGATTTGCCTCCAAATTTACAATTATAAATCATCATAGGGAAATATTACATATTTTGGAAATTAAAATAATTATTTTCCCAACATTAGCCCATATTATCCCTTATTGAAAATTAAATGAAGCAAAAATAATATTTTTGGTGATGCTAATTATTAGTACCCCTAGATGCTCTTGCATCACAAGGTGGTGTAATTTTTGTTATGTTCGTTGTGCAACCAAATCAATAGTTCCAACACATCCAAATAGGTAGGTTTACACTATGAAAGTTCTTGTTTTGTACCCAAACATGTCAAAACAGTCCAAGCTACATTGCACCAGTGATATCTCTTAAGAGACCAAAGTGCAAAAGGGCAACAAACTTTGACGAGGTGTTACTCGGAAACCGTGACACTTAGAAACATTTCATCTGAAGTTATGGGATCATGTAGGGACCATCTACAATAACCTCTCTTGGTTTTTGACATCTTCGAGTCATTTTCTCATGGCGTTGATTTTTCAATTAATAGGAAAAGTGTCAAATGCATGCAATGTAAAGTTGCAAGGTAGTGTAATTTTTGTTTTATTCATCATGCGACAAAAATAACAATTCCAACAAGTCCAGATGGGTAGGTTTACACTAGGAAAGGTCTTGTTTCACACCCAAACATGTCAGAATAGTCTGAGCTAGATTGCACTGGCAATATCTCTTAGGAGACCAAAGTGCAAAAAGGTAGCAAAATTTGATGAGTTGTTACTCAGAAACCATGGAACTTAGAAACATTCCATCTAAAGATGAAAGATCATATTGGGTCCATCTACAATAACCTCTCTTGGATTTTCATATCTCCAAGCTATTTGGCTGTGGTGAAAGTTTTTATGATGCCCCAAAAACTGTCAAATGCATATAGTGTAAAGTTACAAGGTAGGCTACTTTTTGTTTTGTTCTTTGTGGGGCCAAACTATTAGTGCCAACACATCCAAGTTGGCACATCGATGTTAGGCATGGTCATCGCCCTTTGTTATAAAGGGATCATAGTCTTTCCTATTCAAAGGGTCACAACTTTTCACCTTTCAAAAGTCACAACCTAAATCATATCATCACTATTCATGAGAACCTAAATTAATTAATTTATAATATTGCCTAAGGTTTTATTATTAATTTAATTCTTCAATGATTTTATGAATGTCTTTCTCAAATGAAATGCTCTCCATTTTATGTTAGTGCTTATCAACCTAGCTAGAAAACATTTCGACAAACGTTTTTAATATTTTCATAATTTCTAAGCATAAGTTAATCATAAATACACATGGAGTAATCTTGTTAAAAATGCATTTGGTCATGAAGCAAACAAATATATATATATATGTGTGTGTGTGTGTGTGTGTGTGTAATACATAAAGTATGAGGCATACACGTGAATACACGTAATACGTGAAGTATACAAAAGAAGCATGAAACATACATGTGAATACACATAATACATGAAGTATACACAGGAAGAATGAAGCATACACATGAACACATGAAGTATACATAGGAAGCATGAAACATTCACAAGAGCACATGAAGTATACATAAGAAGCATGAAGCATACACATGAACACATGAAGTATACACAAGAAGCATGAAGCATACATGTGAATACATGAAGTATACACAGGAAGCATAAAGCATACATATGAATACACATAATATGTGAAGTATACACAGGAAGCATGAATCATACATGTGAATACACGTAATATATGAAGTATACATAAGAAGCATGAAGCATACACATGAACACATGAAGTATACACATGAAGCATGAAGCATGAAGCATACACATGAAGATAATGGAGACATATTAGGGTTTTGGGTGCTTGATTTGTAGTATGTTGACTACTCTTACATAAAATAATGTTATTTCTATATGAGAGGCTTGTAGCTATTTTCCTACATGGATTATTCTTATGTGGGGAAACTTTTCCCAACATTTTCCTTAGTCTCAATCTCGGGTGCATTGCATAATGTTTTTCTCAAGGTTTTTAATGTTAATAACTCTATTTCAGCAAAAATGGAAGGTTCACTAGTGCTTTTGAGAACTTGGAATTGAAAGGAAGAAAGGTATGAAAAAACACTTCCTAAAATAATCTTAGAGGAGAATAATGCTCAAAATTTATATATTTACAATTATATAAAGGAAGAGTGCATGCAATACACTTGGATTTTAAATTTTTGAAGTAAACTATCTACAAATATTCATTGAAGCATGGATTTATAATGCAAATATGGACACCATCAATAAAAAGGATGTGTATTAACCAAATAGCCATATAGGCATACATCAATATATGTCGATATAAGTATAACATATATACAAAATAGCCATATAGGCTTACAAGAATGTCATATAGGCATACAATGTCAAGTATATGCAATACAAAATATGTCTGTAAATGCCATATAGACATACAACAAAGGACCCCAATAAAAAGTCATTCCCCTTTGGGTGAAGAAAATAGATCACGAGTGGCCTTTGATTGTCGGGGGGATGGAGATGAGTATGAGAGTGGTCTACTTCAAACTCGAGGGCTACTCCTCCTATTTAGTTCTTCATGGAGCTTTAGTTGTTACAATAAAAAGTATAGACATTAATATATAGAAATTACATTATAAAAATGAAATATTTAGCAAAATAATCTCTTACCGCCTCCAAATGATCTCTCTCCTTGTTTTCCATAGTGGCATGCTTAGGCAGTGGCATTCCAAAGTCCTATAGAAACCATCGAGATATAAATTTAAACTAAAATAGGTGCTTTTGAACAAAGCTATGGATGCTTGGAAAAAATATATCAAAGCATAATAGTAAGCAATATATAGTTCAATAAGTACTCAAAATTTTGTTGACTATCTCATAATTATAAGCCATGACCTACATCACTATTCTAGTTTTCGTAATTGAATAATGTTGTTTTATTTTCAGATGATGCAAGTAGAGACACCTCCCAATGTTCATAGGGCAATGGGCGGTAGCTGCAATAGACAACTGATACATTGTGTTGGTAATATCATGGGGGTAAATTGTTAAATTTCAAAACTACATTCATTGGTTATAGCTTTATTGTTAGAAAAATTCGTGTTTCTATAGGAATTTGGAATGCTACGACAACAATTAAATAAACTATTTGCTAAGAATGCTTTGGTAGACATGTATGAAAAATGTGGTAACATATAGACAAAGGCGTTAGTGTTTGAAAAAATGCCTCAAAGAAATGTCTTTAGGTCTAATGGTGATGGAATGCCATGAAAACATTTTATCAAGCATAATGAAGTAAAGAATAGCATAGACAGTGAACTATTTGATAAAATACTTTGTGGTATACATGTATGAAAAATGTAATTTGTATAGACAAGGCGTTGAACTATTTGAAAAGAAGCCTCAAGGAAATGTGGTTTCATGGTGATGGAATGCCATGATATCACCGTGAGACCACATTTCTTTGATGCATTTTCAAATAGTTCACTTCACTAATCTATGTTAATACTAATGCAGCTTTGATGCATTTTTTTAAAGCATCCATAGTTTTTTTGAAAGTACCTGTTTTAGGCTTTTAGCCATAGTAGCAAGGAAATGAACTATTTGATAAGATGCTTTAGTATACATGTATGAAAGATGTGGTAGCATAGACAAGGTAGTGATCTATTTGAAAAGATACCTCAAAGAAATGTGATCTCATGTGATGGAATGACATTCCATCACCATGAGACCACATTTATTTGAGGCATTTTCTCAAATAGTTCACTACCTTGTACTAGTACAAAAATAGAAATAAATGACTAAAAAAACTACTAAAAATTGGTCATGTGACCATTAGTTTGGTCTTGTGATCATTAGTAGTTTATTTCCAGTCATTTATAATGTGACCAAATTCATGACTAAACCATTTTTAGTCATTTATTGGTTGTTTTGATTAATCAGTTTGGTGGTATATTTAGTCATTAATTTAGTCATTGATTGTTGTTAATTGATCATTTATTTAGTCACGATAGTCATTTATTTAGTCATGATAGTTATTTATTTATTCATGGTAGTTGTTTATTTAGTCATGGTAGTCATTTATTTAGTCATGGTTTAGTCATTTATTTGGGTGAATCAATGATTCAAGTTACAAATCAAATCTAACTTAATTAATCCTCACAAATTTATGCATATAAATTTCAAGTATCATAGTTATTCAAATGTTGAGAGAAGAACCATGAAATGAAGACTAAAATGCTTGAACAAATATGATTGATCAGACAAAAATAGATCACAAATCAAGAGGAGCCACAACACAATATTTATGAGTCTGAAAATTTATTTCATTAAGCCTCATTGGAAAATCAAAACCTCAATGGTTTCAACATTTATTGAAGAATTGAAGAATTGAAAAAGGCGTAAAAAAAGAGAATCACTTTGTATCAATGAAATTCTTTACTTGAAAATTTCATTTGGATTTGAAACTCAAAAACCGAATGAAACTCAAGAACCTTTACAAAAATTATACTTTACAAATCTTTACAACACAATTAGTACACCAGAACATTTGAGATGAGCTTCACTTCAATTTTGAATTGAAGTTAATGCATGGCTAAGTTGAGAATGGGCTAATGATAGCTTCTTTATTGCCACTACTTTTCCACATTTCAACGTGCCCTACAACCAAAAAAATTGTCAAAAAATGGACCCTTTATATATGTAAATCTGCCAGTCACAAAAGAAAGGGTCATTTCTAACATACAATACCCAACATTTCAACTTTATACATTGCCCATCTAGTTGCAAATTTCACAACACATTTGAAAAATTCACTTAATTTTGTACATTTTATGTAAATTATAGTATATTTATATGAATATGACCAGACCCAGCCATGCCCAACCTTGGAAACAAAAACTCGGCAAACAACTAAACCTAGACTCAAACAGACAACATGGATTCCAACATTAACACCAAGGAATATTTCACTTAAAAGAAACAAGCACATGCAAATTTCAATACACTAAATGCTCCAATCGACTTAAGGGTTTTACAATTTGACCTTTCACTTCTCTAATTTGGCGAGCTGTAGCCTGAAAATAAGGTTTCGACGAGGGTTTTAGAGTATGTTTTGAAAATAAAAATTATGGCCAAGATCCTAATACTAAGCACATTTAGGTTTTAACATTAGGGCATCCTTTACCTGTGTTTTTTGATGCTTTCCCCACCGCTATTGGATTTGGCTCCTCCAAACTCTTCCTCGTTGGTGTTGGTTTCAAATCCTCCAAACTCTTCCGCTGTTAATGGATTCCCTGGTATTTACCTTTCACTTCTCCAATTTGGCGAGCTGCAACCTAAAAATAAGGTTTTGATGAGGGTTTTAGAGTATGTTTTTAAAATGAAAATTACGGCCAAGATCCTAATATTGAGCACATTTAGGTTTTAACATTAGGGCATCCTTTACCTGCATTTTTTGCTGCTTTCCCTGTCACTATTGGATTTGGCTCCTCCAAACTCTTCCTCGATGGTATTAGTTTTGGTTCCTCCAAACTCTTTTGCCGCTATTGGTTTCGACTCCTCCAATTTCGTTCCTTGCTTTCAACCACCAACATCGTTCATTTTAGGGTTTATTAATTTGTTTGTTGATGTTTCCCACCCCCTAAAAAGGATTATGGTTTGTTTCCCACTTCCTGATTTCAAAATTGGATTTCAAATTAAATAAGCTAAACAGTGGATAATCTCCCGCTTATTCCCCCAATAAATTATAATATTATAATATTATATTATATTATATTATATTATAATATATTGTTATTATATTATAATATAATATAATATATATTATATATATAAAATATTATAGTATTAAATATATTATAATATATATTATATTATATTATATATATATAATATTATAGTATTAAATATATTATAATAATAATATAATATAAATATAATATTATATGTCAAGAGTGGGAAATGGAAGGAAGTGAGCGAATTTTAGCAGGGTGCGAGGATGACTGTCACAATGAATATCTGACGATTGACCTCTCAAAGGAGTCTCATATGGACATCAAGATGTTGAGCGATTTGGCCATAATCTGTCGGGTAATCGGCCCTCGATGTAGCCGCGAGGCTATTCGCTCTTGGCTAGCGTAGAATAGGAAAACCATGGTGATAGTGAAATTTATCCCAAAAGGATTTTTCACAGCGATCTTCACTTCATCCACAAATCGAGAGAAAATTTTGCAAGGACTTTGGACGATGGGGACAAACCCTATTTACATGCAAAAGTGGGTCACAAATTTTGATCCAGCGAAACTGGAGCCATATGATAAGTCTTTATGGATTTGCATGTATAATTGTTCGCTCGAATATTGGGTTGAGGAATGTATTGAGAAGATTGAGCGAACAACAGGGACCTTAATAAATGTTGATTCGACAATCACAGAAGGAGACTCTTACCTATACCTTCAAATTTAGATAGTTGTGATAAACAAGCGACCAGAAAAAATCCAATTGTGCATTGATGGTAATCATAGAATAGTTGTCGTGGAGATTGAAGAGGAGAAATTCTACTGTAACAAGTGTGGCAACAGATCGCATAATGCAGAAAAGTGCAGAAAGAAACCTAAAATGAAGATGGTTTGGCGATCAAAAGCCTCAAGTGGTGTTCGAAATCCGATAATGGTGAACACATGGTTGATAGCTCCCCCAAGTGATGAAAGGAAAATTTGTTCAGAAATCGCACCTACTGGAAAGGTGGCTACTATCGAAGCATCATACGTTTCACCTTCGAGGAAATTGGAGGACAAGCCTTCTCTAGGACAATGTGCAGATCGCTTGGAAGAACTGCAGGTTTGGTGGGAGAATGGTCCACTTGATCTTCAAAATTCTAGTGATCCTTTGGCTGTCTGCCCTTCTGACTCAGATGAAGGCGAGGACGTTTTTGAGGCTAATGACCTTGTCATAGTGGAGCCAAGATGCATCATCCAATCGGCTACCAGATTGATAGGGAATGTAAAGAATGGAAGGAGGAGGAAATCATGGAAGCAATTAAGAGAGGAGAATGCAAAGGAACTAGCGCTACCTTCCATCAAGGAATTTTTGAAAACCAAGGGAGTTGGTGTCTCCCTTGGGAAGCCATGAGGATAACAACGTGGAATTTCAGGGGCCTAACGACCCCTGACAAGCAATGCTTAATCAAGCGTCAATTAGATTGTCTAGTAGTTGATATTGTAATCTTCCAAGAAACAAAAATAAGCTCTAAAGAAGGCAAAAAGTTTGTGAACTATTGCAAAAAGTGGTTCGGTTTCTTTGCTGATGCGAACGATGCGTCTTAGGGACTGGGTGTGATGTGGTTTTCTCCCTCGGTTGATATTGAGGTCATGGAATGTCATAATCATTGGTTGATGCTAACGGTAAAAAATTAGCAAGCGGGCATCTCTTTTCCATTACTAAATGTATATGGTCCGATCATAACCATGGACAAAGGAATGTTGTGGGAGTAATTAAGGGATCAAATTGCTGGACTCAACAACAATAAGTTCATCCTTGGTGGGGATTTTAACGCAATATGTGAATTAAAAGAGAAAAGCAGTGGATTCTCTTCAAAAAACAAAGTGATGATAGAATTCCACAATTTCATTTCAGACATTGGTGCGTTTGATTGCCTTCCAAATAATGACTCCTTTACCTAGACTAATAGACGCCCATGATTCACGAACATAATGGAGCGTTTGGCCAGATTTCTAATTGGAAATGGTTGGCTGGTGGATCAATTCAAGTGCAATTCAGAAATCCTCCCCTTCTTTGCTTCCGATCATTTCCCAGTTCTATTGGATCTTGGGCTAAGCATGAAACCAGCTAAGGGATTTTTCAAGTTCGAGTCCATGTGGTGGAGGGACCTGAACTTGTTGAGGAAATTAGAGGAATGGTGGAAGGAGAGTGACATCTTCGAAGGCATAATGAGTTTATGTTTTAATCGTAGATTGTCTTTTTTGAAAGAGAAGTTAAAAAAATGGAATAGAGAGGTATTCAAGGATGTGTTTGAAGAAAAGATAATAGTGGAACGTGAATTGGAGGTGCTAAATGAAAAGGTGATAAAGGATGGCATGTCGGTGATAGAGTATCACAGAGAGAAGGATCTTAAAGAAAGGCACTCAGAATTGCTTGCAAGAGAAGAATTTTTTTGGAGGGATAAGGCCACGGAGCTTTGGTTAAAAGGAGGAGACTCTAATACCAAGTTTTTCCATTACTCTTGCAAGGCCCGAAGGGAATGAAACAAAATAGAGAATTTGGTCTGCCTCGATGGCTCTATTGCAGAAAATAGTGAGAAACTGGAAGGGGAGGCGATAAGATTCTTTAAATCCTTGTTGGAGGCTAAGGATGTTGCATTGGAATAAAAAAATTGGGCTATCTTAAATAACATACCCAAATGTATCGAAGTTTATGAGAATAAAGCATTATGTGCCCCATTCACTATGGAAGAAATTAAAAATGCAGTTTTCAGCCTTCATCCAAAAAAATCTCCTGGTTCGGACGGCCTGACTACCAAATTCTATCAGAAGTGCTGGAAATTCGTGGGGGAAGATATCTGGAAAGTTGTGGAGAACTTCTGAAGAAAGAAAAAAATCATAAAAGATCTGAATAATACGACTTTAGCATTAATCCCTAAGAAGATTGATTGTAGGAAATTTGCAAATTATAGAATGATTTCTCTATGCAATTCAATCTACAAAATATTGGCCAAAGCACTTGCCAACAAGCTGAAATTGGTCATGGATTGGGTAATCTCAAAAGACCAGAATGGCTTTACACCTGGGAGGGAAATTTTGGACAACATAATAACAACGTCAGAAACCATTCACACAATCACCTCAGAAAGAAGAAAAGGTATGTTGATTAAATTGGATGTAAGTAAGGCCTATGATAGAGTAGATTGGAGTTTTCTTTTAGCAGTCATGGAAAAATTTGGTTTCTCTAAAGATTGGCTACAAATGATCGAAACCTGTATTTCTTCGCCTTGAGTTGTTACTCAATATTGGTGAATGGGTCTTTGTGTGGCTTTTTTGGAGCCACAAATGGTCTTAGGTAAGGGGACCTGATTTCACCTTTTTTGTTTGTAATAATGGCTAAGGTGATGGGGAGAAACATAACGTGCCTGAGAAATTCTAGGGACTGGAAAGGCATTCAAATAGCAAATAATTTGGATCTGGTGACACATTCTTAATTCACCGACAATACAATTCTATTTGGTGAAGCTACTATGTGTGAAGCGAAAGTTATAAAGAATCATTGGAGCTTTATGTGGGTGACTGGGGACAGTTAATAAACAAAGAAAAGTCAAATATATACTTTTTCAAAACAAAAGGTTCTCATCGCCAAAATATTGCAAAGTTCCTGGGCTTCTCCATTGTGAATCTCCCCTCGAAACACCTGGGGGCACCGTTATTCCAAGGGATCTGCAGATCATCTCATTGGCAGGATGTTGTTAATGGGTGTAGGAAAAAGGAAAAATCTTGGAAGAATAGATGGATCTTGGCCAGTAGATTACTCATGATCAAATATGTGTTGGCTGCGGTTCCAATTTATGTTATGTCCTGTTTCAAACTGACACACAAAGCTTCAAAGGATTTGGAAGGTTTCATGTGGGAGGGTGCTAAAGGTGGTAAGACCTCTTTTGAGTTGGGAAACCATTTGCATGGACAAGAAATCTAATGGAGCGAATCTTCAGAAGACGGATCTTCAAAACAAAGCGTTTGGAGCAAAGCTGTGCTGGAAGCTATACAAGAATCTTGATCGACAATGGTGTAGGATAATGCAGCAATAATACATGGATGATCTCGATCCCAAATGGATTCTAACCATGGAAATTATTGTTGGAGAGAAAACCTCTAATTATTGAACACCTAACATGGCGAATAAGAGTTGGCAATTCAACGAACTTCTGGATGGACTCCTGGGATGGACACCCATCCATTATAGAGACATTGGGTGAGGGAGATTGGCTGGTGGAAGTGATACATAAGCATGGATGCAGGGTGTCTAATTATGTGTTGAAGGAGGATGGTTACAATGGTGTGATGTTTCGTTGGTTTCCCCTCAAAACACTTGATCTACCTGACAATGTCAAAACTTCTCTTGGAGAATTGCTAGCTAATCGTAGGATCAATCTGTCTGTACTCCCTGACGAAATCATCTGGTGTGGAGCCAAATCAGGTGAATACTCAGTTAAAATAGGTTACAAAATACAAAGAAACATGTTTCATTGAACCTCCTAGTTGACTAAACTCTGCTGGAAGAAAGGCATGCTCCCAAAGGCTAGCGCCTTCCTTTGGACTGCTCTTCATTGGAGAATTTTGACTGGAGATCATTTATCTACCTACGGTTTCATCGAGCCGAGTGTGTGTGTATTATGCTAGAAAGCGGGTGAAAATATCAATCATCTTCTTCTCAACTGCTCCTTCGCATCAAAGTGTTGGGATTGGTTCATTCAATCTTTGGATTGGGCAACTGCTAGACAAGAGAACTTGCTAGAATTTTTATTCAGTTGGCTGACCAAGAAGAGAAGGAATGTGTGGGATGGTGCTTGGTTGGTTTTGCCATCATTACTGGTTTGGAATGTCTAGAAAGAATGAAATCAACACATTTTCAAGAATAAAATCCTTTCGGTTACTGAGGTAACAAGGAAAATAGAGCACAACATAGTGGAAGTTCTCTGTACAAATGTGTGGTTAGCAAAGGCTACTTAATTTTCTGAATGGGATAACCGTTTACAGAAGAGGTGATTTTCACTAAAGCCTCTGGGGATGTTGGCACCGGATAATACTAATGCCAGGAGATTGGCAAGATGGGAGCCGCCGAGGGTAGAACAATTTAAATTAAACTTTGATGGCTCCTTGAAGGGGAACCTTGGTCCCTCGGGAGCCAACTGTGACATTAGGGACAACCTGGGTAGGTGCATATATGCACTATCGAAGAAAATTGGCTTCACTTCCAACAATGAAGCAAAACTTGATGCCTTGGGCAACGGACTGTGGTTTTGCATTGGTAAAGGAATTTACTCAATCGAAGTGGAAGGCGATTCTCTGGTGAGCATCAATGTTACATGCTTAAGAAAAAAGGCAATAAACTAGAAACTAAAGCCTTGGATAACAAAATGTTGGGAGTTGTTGAATAAGTTGGATATATTTTCAATAAAGCACATATACAGAGAGTCCAATGTCGTGGCAGACAGATTGGAAAACATCGGTGTGACTTTGGAAGAGGTGGAAACAATTTTCGAAGGAGACTCTCTCCCTCCCGATCTCATGGAATTACTAAATAAAGATATGGTGTCTCCCGTGGATTGATAGTCTTTGGCAGGCTCTTGGCTGGACAAGCTTTTGATTGACTGGTGGTACACCGGTTAATCTTTGGGTGATGGTGGTCAGAGATCGTACTCAATAATTTTCGTGCTCAGGGAGATGGCGCTGGTACAACTGAGGAATCTTGTGCTCAACAAATTTTCTATCTCTTCAGTATGGCCTTTGAAAAAGAACTGGCGGTGACTCTGATGGTAGTGGGTGAAGAGTTTTGGTCTAGTGAACACACGCATAACGAAATTGTAATGTCTCTCCCAAACTGGAGTATAGCCTCGTGTTGGGGATCTTATACCTGAGTGAAGACAAGAAAAAAGGCAAGCTCATCAAGACCTGGAAACTGTACATGTTTGGTGTAGAAAAGTAGTATAATATTGAAGTTTAATGAATAGCATGGTTTTCATCCTCGGTCTAATTGACCGAATGTACTGGATAGGCTAGTAGATATTACTATGGGAGTGGGCTACTTATGTCATTGACTGTGTCCCTCATTTTTTCCATGTAATTTGTTTTCTTTTTTGAATATAGGGAGCTACCCCCATAAGGTAGTGCTTACCAAAAAAAAAAAATAATAATATTATATAATATATATTATATATATTATTATATAATAGCATATTATATTATAATATATATATATATA
>VDFB02375245.1:0-26296 GCA_007258455.2 Sequoia sempervirens
ATTTTTTTAAATTTTATCATTTTTTTGAGCTAAATGAAAGATGCGTAAATGAATGCAATTAGGAATTTAAAAAAATAGAGTTCTACAAGTGGGTACAAAATGAATAAATTGAGATAGGGAAGCGTGTTTTGTTTTGATAATGTGAGTGTACAAGGATAGAGGCACCCTAGAGCATCTTAGTCCTTGATAGGAGTTCAGAAAATTAAAAAAATTGAATGTTTATTATGTTGTCTAAAGATTATGCTTGTGTGTGCAAATAGGTCTGCAACTAAGTATTTTTCTAGAATTTTCTCAAATTAAGACAATGTGATGCACATGCAAATGTGTGACAATGCAAATGACAAATATGAATGCAATTTTCAATGTAGATGTGATCTAAGTGACTGGAACTAATCCTAATGCAATATGATATGCAATATTTTGAATTTTTATGTCTTTTATGATGCAAAAGTGAAAACCATAAATGAAAGATGTAAAAGAATGCAATGCAAAATTTAAATCTAGGATGTAATTTTAGAAGTTATGTAATTTTAATAGGACAGGTTCACCAAAATGAAACATGGTAAAATTGGCACACTTAAGTTTAATGTCTAAAACCTAAGGTCAATTCCACCTTTTTCTAGGGTTTCATTAGGATGCAAATCAACAAGGAAAATAGATCGAATTTCAATCATAAAGGTGAGCCAATTAGACCTGGATTTGATCCTTTCGAGTCTTTAAAATTGATTGGAATTGATTTGATATGATTGACCTAATTGAACCATGTGACCGCATATGAAAAGTACAAGATTTTGACAATGCACAAACAAGAATAGTAACTTGTAGGAAGATATAGAAAGTACAAAGGATAGTGTACTTGTCATCAAAAGTTGGTTATGATCATTGTAGTAGGACAAGGTCACCCTAAGGTGAATGGGTCTTTGTATGACACATTTTCTCTATTTTTGGGGTCCTCTAATGATAGATCTGAGCTTCTAATTTTTGGTTGCAGAGTTGTCAAAACACTGTCAAATAATTTCGTAGGTGAGTTTTTGTGAGTTGACAAGATTTAGGACTTCAATTGAAAAAATGGAAAATTTTCCTTCAAGATTCCCTCAATCCTCTTCAAACCTAAAACTTACACATTCAAAGAGATGGAAAATGTTGGGCCATTTAGGCACTTTCCTTAGTTGAACCCCGTGTAAGTGTTTCCACATCCATAATGGCAATGCCAAGGATAAAATGGATAGATGGATATGAAGGAAGTTGAAATGCACAAGACAACTGAGAGGGGGGGTGAATCAGTTGTCACCAATAACATTCAAAAATCTCAAACAATTATTAACTCCACATCCACTTTAATTTTTTATTAAGTGTGAGCATGAAGTGCTAATGATAGAAAGCAATATCAACACAAGAAACACCAGATTTACGTGGAAAACCCAATAAGGGAAAAACCATGGTGAGGATTAACTCACAATATAAGAGTAATTGCAAAACCGATTACAAAGAGGCTCACTACCCAAGAAGGAGGCTCACTACCTATAGATAGGACTCACTGTCCAACATGGAGGCTCATTTCTTATAGATACAAAAAGATAACCAAAAAACCACCACAAAAACTTGCACACATCCACAACCTTGATTAGAGAATTGCAAACACCATCAGCTCACTGCTTTCAAGAGTCAAACACATTAAAGTACTACTGCCTTAATTCATTTTCACACACTTTTGATTCTCACACTTGTTGCCCACAAACCTTAACATCTCACCTTGTATTTATACCATCTTCAACCTTAGAAACTTTCTCCAAGGATGGATACACACACTTCATATTAAAAATTCAAATTAGGTCAGAAACTCAACATTCCCATGGTGGAAGAGAATGAGAGTGGACCAAACCAACACTTAACCAAGACCCAAGACAACATCTTGTTGACATGTGTCTTGGCACAACAACATGCAAACAAAATATTGCTAATCTGGTTCTCCTGAAAGAGAAAGACAACACATGGATGTATTACCTCCCAAGGTCTTTGTAGTTGGGTCTCAACTGTGCTGATGTTACTCACTGGCCAATGCAATAGTAATATTCAAGGGGCATGCTAGTGTTGAGCTTTTGGATTGTTCTGGGGTTAAACACGAATTTAAATCTACTCTAACCGGGTTTTTTAAAGAAATAGAAAAAGATGGATCAGGGCTTTGGGACAAAAAAGAATGATACTTCATCTGAATTAACCAGATCTATCACCTCCCAAGGAATTCCTAACTAAAACTACAGAAAAAAATTAACTTGTGACTAACACACAGTTTCATTCATTCATAGTGTTGATTTCAACAACAGATTGCAAGTTACCATTTAAACAAAACATAAAAAAAAAACAAACTTCATTCCTTGAAAGCTTCTTAAATGAGATGATTAATTCAAGACAAACACCATTTTGGAACACAACATGACGTAGATTTTAATTTGGTTACTTCTACTGTTAGTAGAATAGACAAGCAACATTTACAAAGCTGGCACAATCACCAGTGTACAGAAAATCTATGACTCCAATTTTTTTCCATTTACACTAAGAAAACTGAAAAGATACATTATTGGTTCATTTTGAATCTAACTCCTACTTAAGAAGACAAAAGAAGCTCCTATTACAAAGAATCGGGATCAACTTCTATCCCCTCTATTCCTATTCTATTGACTACTAACTAGAAGTTCTCTATATGTTCTAACCTTTACAAAGAGGCAAGAATGTCTTATATACGTAATGCATCAAAAAGAATGTGTTGTCCCCCTGTATTAGGGTTTACAAAATATCTACTTCTAGGAGAGTCAGCTCTCAAATCTTTCTAAAGAGAGTCAATGTTGCATTCAATGTGAAGCCCTGCTGTCCATGCTGATGAAAGATAGTTCCAGGAAAGATCTGTAGATCTTTTGCAGCTGCAGTATTAACTCTTGTATCTCTGTGTCCATACTCAAACGTTTTCACAAAGTTTCCTTGAATGCTCCAAAGTATCGCCATAAATACTGATCTATCTCTATGCTAGTAGTCACTACAACTATCCCTCTGAGTCATAGTTTCTTTTGTCATTCGGCCTCCTTCATGTTTTGGAATCCTTTGCATGCTAACCATTTTCTAGAAGCATCATCGGGCCTCCCTATAGATCTTTGCACTGTCTGAGCCAATCCATCATCATCTATTCTCAGAAGGAGTCCATCTAGTTTGCATTCTATTGGTCTCCTTCAAGGTGGTAGTCAATCAGTTAATGGCCAATAGGTTATTCATTTAGCATTTTCTCTTATTGGTTGGGCATATGCCACGCGAGCTACTTAGGTGGTAAAAGCTGGTTTGAATGGCATCGCATGTCAGTGAGACACCATCGGTGTCTCCCCAATGCGATCTCATTCTTTAGTAGTTATCGGCATGACATGGGTCAGTCGGTGAGACGTTTCGGTGAGCTGAAAAAGTCACATCGAGCTTGCAAACCCTATCAGCAAGACTGCATTCTTTCGGCAAGACCACATGGTGAAGTCCTTCTTCTCTTGGTGAGCCCATTCCGTTATCATCCAGACTCCTTACTTGTCAAGGAGACCTCTTGTCAATCTCTCCTTTTCCTCCTCGAGCTCACTTGATTCTATCACCAAGACATTCCCGGGTCACCAAGACTTCTTAGCGAGCTCAAATTGTCACATCGATGTCACTTTACTTTGGCAAGAGTTCACCTTGTTCGCCTAGACCTCACACTGAGGTCCTCTCTTTCGCCGAGTTGTTCACTGGTCGACAGGACATGCCAAGGTCAGGGAGACATCATAGCAACCCTTTTGTTTTCTCCCTGAGCTCATTCTGTATCACCAAGAACTTTCATTGAATTCATTTCCTTTTGTGGGACCTTCCTTCATGTTGACATGACTTTCTGTGGTTGGGGAGACCTCTCGGTGACACTGCCATCCCTTGCCGCGACCATTCCTTTGTCACCCAGACTAGGGATCATCGTCGAGAGCTTTTTCCAAACTCATTTCCCTTCGCCGAGACATCTCTATCGGCGAGACCTCTTGTCGAAGCCACTCTGTTTTGCCGATACCGCTCTACTTCGGCAAGATTTCACCCTGTCGGTGAGACATCTTGTCGAGCTCACTTTTCTCTCAGCGAGCTTCCTCTATGTCACTAAGACTTCCTTCGGTCAATGTGAATTTACACTGACTGAGGCTTCCTTTTGCTGAATTCATTTCCTTTCATTTGTTGCCAAGACATGACCTATCGGGAAGACCTCCTAGTGAGGGCATTATCTTTTGGCGGTCCTATTTCATTTCAGCAAGACAAACTCCCTTTGCCGAGACCTTTTGCTGAAGACATCCTATTTTTCCCTGTCAGCGAGACCTAATGCATTCGCCGAGACTTCATGGCGAAGAGAAAATCTCCCACCAATGTATGGATCCCCCTACCGCTAGTTAGTGAGACATAAAGATCTCACCATGACCTTTCTTTGAAGGAGACTTTTCACACCGATGGGGAAACTCCTAGCCACCGAGATGATGGTTGATGTGTTGTCGATAGGCAACTACAGGTGAATTCCACTTCGCCGTGACATCCCTGAGGTCTTTTCGATAGGAAACACAGACGCTTATCGACAGAATGCAGTGGTAGTTAGCAAGAAATCTGCAAGGTCTTGTCGATTTTCTTCTTCAAGGAAAATTATGACCAACTGGATTGAGGAAAGAATTCCAACTGAGCCCCCTTGGCTAATATCATCATGTGTGCAATTTTATCTTTCAAAAGAAAGGTTTGCATTAGTCCCAAAGCATATGAAATATATTAAAATACACTATTCTATTGCTTATGATTATTTCATTCAATTTTCAGCAAGAAGAAAACCAACTCAAGCTGAGACAGAACCAGAATTAAATCAGATAGATCAAAAGTCAAAATTAGGAGGAAAACAAAAGAATTCCAAAGATCAAAACAGACATCTAAAAGGGAAAGAATTCAAAAGAAAAAAGGGGGGATCTATTTTGTTCCAGAACAAAATGGGGTGGTTATGCAAGGCATAACAAATGGCGACTCGGCTGGGAAAATGGTTTAACCATTTTCAAGAGGCTGAAGGATTCAGCCACCCAGAACTCCTAGTTTACAAACATCACAACTCTAGTTGGGTCAGTTTTAACAACCAAGGTTGAGCTAGAATCTCAAATGTAAGTCAATCAATGGCTACCTTAGAATCTATGTGTGTGCTTGATTGTGCATCATCCTTTCATAAATTTTTCCTCATCTTTTGAACAACAATGTGCAAGATTTGAGCTACATAAGTTGATTCCCTTTAGCTATTGTGCAATGAGATCTTGGGTATTGCTCCTCTTCTAGTCAGGCATTCATAGCCCCGACGAAGATACCTCTAGTTTCCTCACATCATTTCTCACGCTAGCCGGGGCATCCATAGCTCAGTGAGATCTTTGAACCACCATTCATAATTGAATCCCTTTTTCTATTTGAATAGTTCTCTTTTTTTTCTTTTTTCATAGAGTTTCAGATTTTTCATTCAATTTTTTTTTTTCAATATGTTAGATGTTTAACACCTGATCTGGTTTGAAAACTACCATGGACCTCATAACAACACTTGGAAAATTGGATTTTTCACTCAAATCTTACACACTATCACCCTAGGACAAATATACCAATACAAAGGAGATGATCTTAATGATTTGTGATAGATTCAGAGGAGCTAATGAAGGTTATTACCTTGCACCTTGTTTTCAAAACCTTCCACAACCTTTATTGACAATGGGCATAAAACAAAATTTTAGGACAAAATCACCCAATCAACAGATCTGAAAATATCTAAACTATTTCTCTCCAAATGACCAAAGTATGCTTCAGATAACAACCACCATTTTAAGATGGGAAAGAATAGATAAACCCCAAAGGACAAGAAAAATAGAAACAAAGAACAAAGGAAATGAAAAGAAAGGAAAGGAAGAACAAGCAAACAACAATGGAGGTACTTATAGACAGAAGTAGAGTATTTACAAAAAGAGAAACAAACTATCTACAAACAAAAACAAAAGGAATAGGAAAAGGAAAAGAACAGAACAAAAGGAAACTAACTAAACCAAAAACTAACACCAACCAGTCCTAATCCTAAACTAACTCCAAAGCTAAGCCTTGCAAACACAAGACTGTAAAAATTTGTACATTGCCTTGACTGATTTTTCATTGTGTGCAACACTCTTAACTTACTAGGCACAGTTCTAAACCTAGCAAATTTATCTTTATACTCAGAAATATGAAGTTTATAGGCAATAAGTTTGTTTTGAGGGCATAAAGATTGAAATATTATTAATTGTGGGTTCTCAGTTTTGTCATGATTTACCCACAAATAGGTTTTACTATCCTCTATGCCATAATCAAACTAAAAATTATTAAAACATAGAGGATAATGAAAGGACACCACCTAGTTCTGAATATTTCTAGTTACCAATACAGGCTTGTGTTGTATGATCTCTTCTTCATGAGGTCTAAGCTCATGGAACACTACTGAATCAAGGTTCATCTTGCACTTAGGATATTCACTCACCAGCATCTTTGTATTCATCTTGGGCACAAAGTCAAAATTTATTTGAATTTCTTGAGATGAAGTCTTACTTTCATCATTCTCCTGAAACATGTCATCCCCAAAGTTTTGAGAATCTGCCTCTAGCTTATCACCATTGATGTCAGGGATACGAGCACAAGGATTTCCTTCAAACTCATTTGAATGCACGGAGTCAAATTCGGGAAGGCACTTTACCAATTCATATTCTTCAACCAACACATTTGAGTAAACAAAATCAAAATTAGGAAAATATTCCCTGGTCTCATTCTCTTTGTCATATTGAAGAGATTCAATTTTTGAGATAGCCTCTTGGTTGCTCTCCTGGAAATCCTCTGCTTCATCCAAATGTACCCTGTCATGAATTTCCTCATGGAACACTTGACTGTTCTGCACATCTACTTGGACTTCTTCTCTTAAGATTTCATTTTGGCATTTAAGTCCTTATCTTTGACCACCAAGTTCATTAGCAATCTCATTTTGAAGTGTGTTATCTATTTCAACTCATTCACTACTTAAATTAGCAGAGTCATCTTCTTGCACTAACCCACCAAAGTGTGTTTCTTCCTCATTCACCACCATGGAAGAATCTATGAATGCATCAATAAATCCATTCTCCACTTCTATCAAATCTGCACTAGGTAGAAGAGTTTCATCAGTTGTTGAATCCATCTCACTGCAAGGATCAAGGTCATCAAAAGATAGGGAAGTATTGAATCTCCTTACTCCAAGGATCCTCCATAAGTATTCCTACAATAGTGATTAGTTGCTTGAAATAAAACTCCATCCTTCCCAGGAAGACATGGCAGTTCATCTGAGAGTGTTGATCAGTTCAATGTATCCTACATCCACTCGACCCAACAAGTTCTAATAGTTCCAGATCTCCCAACTCTTCTAATTTCTCCCTTATTCAATTTTGCATACGAGGAATATCAATCCAACCTGAACCATGTTCCTTTATCCATTTCTCATCACCCTGACTCTCATCTTGATCAGAAGAGTTGTCTGGTGAGAATGATTGCACTTGGGTAGGGACGGTGGGTGAAGTAGCATAAGGCTATAGATGATGGCAGTTTGCAAGCACAAGAGGATGATAACCCTGAGTTTGGCTATCTGAATTTCTAGTGTCACCCCAAAATTGTGCCAATAAGAGAGCCTTTTTAAGTGCATCATGCAAAGATGTAGCCTCACCACACCCTCTGGATTTGGTTGCAAATGAAAGGTTTAAACCCCAATAGTAATGTTCTATTAGTATATGATCATCAACAACCAAATCTAAAGATTGAACCCTTTGATACATGAACAAGAATGTGTGGTTAAATTGATAAATTGACTCTGATGGTTTTCTTCTGGTGGTTGCAAATTCAAATGATGGGTCTTGTGTTCAAGGATCAAACTAATCTAAGAATGAGATTCCTAACTCCGCGCATGAACAAATACAACTTGGTGGAAGATTAACATACCATTGCCTTGTTGAACCTTGAAGTGTTTTGATGAACAATTGACAGACAACATCCTCATGTAGAGCCTGGAGAAAAGTAAGTACATGCCTGCAAATTCCATTATGTTTAGAAGCATTTTGCCCACTGTTAGGGAAAAATAAAGGAAGCCTATCATACAAGTGGCCAAGGATTTCATGGACAAATCCCAGTGTATACAAAGGGCTACCCATTAGAGTTGGGTCTTCCAAGATCTAACCCACTCAAACTCACATCAGTCCACAATTACTCAAACCCCTCTTTCTAGTGCCAGTTCCTGTTGATGTGTGTCTTGGCACAACAACATGCAAACAGAATATTGCTACTCTGCTTCTCTTGAAAGAAAAAGACAACACATGGATGTCTTAGCTCCCAAGGTCTTTGTAGTTGGGTCTCAACTGTGCTGATGTTACTCAGTGACCAATGTAACAATAATATTCAAGGGGCCTGCTGGTGTTGAGCTTTTGGATTGTTCTAGGGTTAAACACGAATTTAAATCTACTCTAACCGGGGTTTTTAAAGAAATAGAAAAAGATGGATCAGGGCTTTGGGACATAAAAGAATGATACTTCATTTGAATTAACCAGACTTGTCACCTTCCAAGGAATTCCTAACTAAAACTGCAGAACAAAATTAACTTGTGACTAATGCACAGTTTCATTCATTCACAGTGCTGATTTCAACAACAGATTGTAAGTTACCATTTAAATAGAACACTAAAAAAACCAAACTTCATTCCTTGAAAGCTTCTTAAATCAGATGATTAATTCAAGACAAACACCATTCTAGAACACAACATGAAGTAGATTTTAATCTAGTTACTTCTACTGTTAGTAGAACAGACAAGCAACATTTACAAAGCTGGCACAATCACCAGTGTACAAAAAATCTATGACCCCAAATTGTTTCCATTTACACTAAGAAAACTAAAAAAATACATTATTGGTTCATTTTGAATCTAACTCCTACTTAAGAAGACAAAAGAAGCTCCTATTACATAGAATAAGGATAAGCTTCTATCCCCTTTATTCCTATTCTACTGACTACTAACTAGAAGTTCTCTATATGTTCTAACCTTTACAAAGAGGCAAGAATTCCTTATATACAAAATGCATCAAAAAGAATGTGTTGTCCCCCTGTATTAAGGTTTATAAAATATCTGCTTCCAGGAGAGTCGACTCTCAGATCTTTCTAAAGAGAGTCAATGTTGCATTCAATGTGAAGCCCTGCTGTCCATGCTGATGAAAGATAGTTCTGGGAAATATCTATAGATCTTTTGCATCTACAACATTAACTCTTCTATCTCTATGTCCATACTCAAACTTTTTAATAGAGCTACCTTGAATGCTCCAAAGTATCACCATAAATACTGATCTATCTATGTGCTAGTAGTCACTACAACTATCCCTTTGAGTCATAGTTTCCTCTGTCATTTGGCCTCCTTCATGTTTTGGACTCCTCTGCATGCTGACCATTTTCTAGAAGCATTATCGGGCCTCCCTGTAGATCTTTGCATTATCTGAGCCAATCCATCATCATCTGTTCTCATAAGGAGTCCATCTGGTTTACATTCTGTCGGTCTCCTTCAAGGTGGTAGTCAATCGGTCAATGGCCAACAGGTTATTCATTTAGCCTTTTCTCTGATTGGTCAGGCATACGCCATGCGAGCTACTTAGGTGGTCAAAGTTGGTCCAAACGACATCTTATGTCGGTGAGACACCACCGGTGTCTCCCTGATGCGATCTCATTCTTCAATAGTTATTGACATGACATGGGTCACTCGGTGAGACGTTTCGGTGAGCTGCACAAGTCATATTGAGCTCGTAAAACCTATTGGCAAGACTACATTCTTTCAGAAAGACCACATGGCGAAGTCCTTCTTTTTTCAGTGAGCCCATTCGATTATCATCTAGACTCCTTACTGTCAGGGAGACCTCTTGTCGATCTCTCCTTTTCCTCCCCGAGCTCACTTGATTCTGTCGCCAAGACATTCTTGGGTCGCCAATACTTCTTAGCGAGCTCAAATTTTCACACCGATGTCGTTTTACTTTGGTAAGAGTTCACCCTATTCACCCAGACCTCACACCAACGTCCTCTCTTTTTCCTAGTTGTTCAATGGTCGGCAGGACATCCCGAGGTCAAGGAGACATCATAGCGACCCTTTTGTTTTCTCCCCAAGCCCATTTTGTATTGGCAAGACCTTTCGCCAAATTCATTTCCTTTTGTGGGACCTTCCTTCATGTCAGCATGACTTTCCATGGTCGAGGAGACCTCTCAACGACGCTGCCATCCCTCGCCATGACCATTCCTATATTGCCCAGACTAGGGATCATCAGCAAGAGCTTTCGCTGAACTTGTTTCCTTTCACCAAGACATCTCTATTGGCGAGACCTCTTGCCTAAGCCACTCTATTTTTTCGATACCACTCTACTTCGACAAGAGTTCACCCTGTCGGTGAGACATCTTTCCGAGCTCACTTTTCTCTCTGCGAGCTTCCTCCGTGTCGCTGAGACTTCCTTTGGTCAGTGAGACTTTACACTGATCGAGGCTTCCTTTCGCCGAATTAATTTCCTTTCATTTGTTGCCAAGACATGACCTATCGGGAAGACCTCCTAGTGAGGGCATTATCTTTTGGTAGTCCTATTTCATTTCGGTGAGAAAAACTCCCTTCCTCGAGACCTTTTTCTGAAGACATCCTAGATTTCCCTATCGGTGAGACCCGATGCATTCGTCGAGACTTCATGGTGAAGAGAAAATCTCCCACCGATGTATGGATCCCCCTGCCGCCGATCGATGAGACATAAAGATTTCACCAAGACCTTTCTTCGAAGGAGACTTTTCACGCCGATGGGGAAACTCCTACTCTCCAGGACGATGGTTGATGTGTTCCCACTTCACTGTGACATCCCTGAGGTCTGGCCGATAGGCAACATAGATGCTTATCGACATAATGCACTGGTAGTCGACAAGACATCCACAAGGTCTTGTTGATTTTCTTCTTCAAGGAAAATTATGACCAACTGGACTGAGGAAAGCATTCCATCTGAGCCCCCTTGGCTAATATCATCATGTGTGCAATTTAATCCTACAAAAGAAAGGTCTACATCAGTCCCAAAGCATATGAAACATATTAAAGTAAACTATTATGTTGCTTATGATTATTTCATTCAATTTTCAGCAAGAAGAAAACCAACTCAAGCTGAGACAGAACTAGAATTAAATAAGATAGATCAAAAGTCAAAATTAGGAGGAAAGCAAAAGAATTCCAAATATCAAAATAGACAACTAAAAGGGAAAGAAGACAAAAGAAAAAATGGGGGACCTATTTTGTTCCAAAACAAAATGGGGTGGTTATGCAAGGCATAAACATCTCAAATCAAGCACATTCCTCCTTAATTGATGCTTATCCTTCGCATGATGTGTAAACACCAGGTCGACAAACCTAATGAAAACATAAATGAACTTTGAAGTACATGTTTCTACAAGGAGATAACATGTAGACCACATAACATGCTTCACCATACACTGGAACACATCGTAGATTCCTTCAGATTCATTTGTATCTAATTCAACAACCTTCATACACAAAATGCTTTCTATCAGTCCATCCAGAATGTATAGACACACAATAATTCTGAACCTTGTCTTCCGAAGCACCAAACCACGAACACCTTTGATAGAACATCGATAACACCATTACAAGCCTTCTACCATATCCACAAGACCTGAAACAAACCAACAGAGGACTATGGAGAAGATAAATTTCTCCTAGTCTACAGAAAAACAACTCAGTCGGATCAGTTCACAAACCGGTGAACACAACTTTCACTCTTCATCAAACCAAAAGATCTAATCTAGGATATATTACCCAAGGATGCACTTAAATGACACTTTAGATCTGCACAAGCATAGGATCAACACAAAATAAATGCAGAGCACAAACCAGAGCACATTTTGAACAAACACACAATGTTGTCTTCACTATTTCTCAAAAGCACTTGGTAACACATCATATCAACACACCTACAATATCATAAAGATAGCTCCATGTACTCACAACATCTCTACAATATCTCAACTATACATGTACAACTTGCAATCACTTGTTTCCTTTCTCTGCAACAGCCTATATTGTGTTGACATCAATGAAAACATTAATGACAACACCACCATACTCATTCATACTTGCAACAAAGGAATGATGAAATAAAAAAATGTTACAACTCACCACCCTTCAATGGCTTCCTTGAAGGACTAAATTCATGCACATCACCTGAAGGTCTTGGATATTTCTTGCTTGATTGATTGAATGTTTGAATTGCTTAGAGACCTACAAAATTGTTAGCATTCACAAAATAATGATAACATGGATAGACATAAACTCACATAAGATTTGACAGGATGTTAAAATCTTTAATTTTTGTAACAAAGCTTTGAAATGTTGCTTTTGAATTGATTGATAGTGCTCTTGATAACAATTTCTCAATGATTTCCTAAATAGATTCTTGTTATATTTGAAATGAAATAACTAGGTATTTATAGGCATTTCTCTAATTTCTTGATAATTAAATCTCGATAGATGACATTTGCAATTTAAATTTTGAATGTTAAAATGGCTATTCTGACATGTCCAAAATTGGTCCTTGATAGAATAAGGGGATACGAATGGGTCCTGACCCTATTATCTAAGACATTAAGTGTCAGGGAAAAATATCAATTGTATGCATTTGTTCAATTCTTGCAATTTCCCAGAAAGTGGTACAAATGGGCTATAAAATGCATAATTTAGGAATTTAGGGACTCAATTAGGCTAAAAAATTTAGGGCGAGCAAAACATAGTGTGAAATTTTCAAGGGTGAAAATTTACAACACTACACTTGGTGATAGGGATAATGTTTGATAGCTAATTAGACTAATAAATGGGATAAATAAAAACAATTTCCATAAGTTTTAGTAATTCTTCTTTGACCAAGAGAGTGATTTTGGGATGCATCTTTCTTAACTTTTTCTTCATAGGTTTAGCATCTAGATGTACAACAATATGGTGTCCTACTAGTGATGGATCTAGTCTAGGCATGCCACATAAGCCCAAGAAAATATGTCTATGAATTTTTTGAGTATAGCAATGATGGTTTCCTCTTTTTTTACAATATCTAGAGTTGTAGCCATTTGGATGATATATTGATCTTCTTCTATTCCAAGATTGATTTCTACAATTTCTTTAGCAAATGATGTTGGCACATATTGTAAGTGCATAATTGCAAAGGAAAGGTTTAGCTCCTCATCCATTAACACCCCAAAGGGTTTTTATCTAATGGACATGTCCTTATTTTCTTGAATTCCAAATTTTTTCTTTATTTTATTTTTTGATATGGTTGGACTAGGCACTCTTGCTCCCTAAAATATGCACATGCTTAAAGTAATTTCAATTTTTTTCTTCTGATTCCCTAATGGAATGTTATCTTAAAGTCTCATGAATTTGACAAGAGCTTCCTCATTTTCAAATGTGTCTAATGATATGGGTTTTCCCAATCAATAAGGTCAGGGAACTTAGGATCCAAGTGGATGGTAAGAATTGTGATGTCATTAAAAATATTAGTATAGGAAGGTCTTCATAGGTGTCATGGATGGACTTTGTTTCAATGTGTTCAATGTAGCAAGAATAATTCTTAGCAGTCTTAGATTAATCATTGACTTCATTGGATTGCTCATCATAGGTCATATATTATGCCCCTAATTTGCTCTATTCTCATCTATGTGCACAAGTTGTAGAATTCCTTGCTCATGAATTCCAAGACCTTTTACTTTTTAGTTCATTTTTTTGTATATTTTATTAGCTATGTGATTTATTATTTGTAAAATAAGAAGAAAATTTTCCTCCTAAGAGGATTTAATATCTTCTATTTTTCCACTTGTTAGGATCCCATTTTGTATGAAGGTAATTGAGCCATATTAAACTACGATCCTTGTTTTCTTCAAATTATAACGAGGCCTACTAAAAGATAAAGGAGAGAGTAATTTTTCCTACATAAAAGGAATCTTGGATCTCATGTTCTCCACAACCTTTTCCAGTGATCTTGATGTTGGATTTAGGATGTGATTTAGTAGAGGTTTATGAAAGTTTGGTAGGGTCTATATATGAAGAGGATTGCCTAGGTTCAAGATTTAGGGTAACATCAATAATGAGGAAATGTTTGAATTTTTGAAAGTGACCTTCCAATTTTTACAATATTGAAAAGGTCCAAGATCAACAAAGATCCGTGTTTCCCTTCCTAGTGTGGAAACTTGATGCATTGATGGAATGTGGAGGGTATTGCTTGCATTGCATGGATCTATAGATGACCTTGGAGAATATATAAGGGAGATCAAACTTGATGACATATCACAAGGTTTTTTGTATGGAATGTCTCACTTTAATTGGTAGATGTATTATTTTTATTGAATCTTCTTTTGCATTGACATAAGCTTTGATAGTGATTATTTAAGGACAAGGTTATTTCTAAATACTCAAGGTATCAAATCAACTTTATAGTGAAAATATTTAGATTGAACCCATCATCCACAACAACCCATTTAAATTTATGTTTGATAATTTCCTCCATATATGGAGGAAGGTTAAAAGATATATATCTATAGGAAATATATAATTTTGGCTAAATGTTAAGATGATAATTTGACGATAGATTTCCTACAAGATCTTGGAATTGTGATAGGTCAATATTATTAGGGAAACTTGACTCTTGGAGGAATTTGTACAATGCATTCTTATGAACATTATATGTTTTTAGAAACTACATGATTTATATTGTGTTGGAATCTTCTCCAATTTATTAATGAGGTTGTATTGACCATTGGGAAAGTTAGAGGCCCTTGAATAGTGAATTTTTTGCATCTTATGGTAACAACACAAGTAGGTAATTTTAATATTTTGATTGTGGCTATTTTACTTTTAGAATAATATATTACCTATTCCAACATCATATGTATGGGAATATTTATTACAATGGTTATCATTAGTTTGAATATTTTGACTTTGGTTTGGGTATTGATGTGTTTGATCATGCTTCACAAAAGTGGTCTTGACATATCACTATTTTTTAATTTGGTGGTAATGGTGTGCTCCATGTATCTCAATATCCTCATTGTCAATGATGTCTTGGACATAATTTTTTAATTTCATATACTTGTTATTAAAGTGTCCTTTAATCTTGTGGTACTCACAATATTCCATTTCCTTATATCATGTTGGCTTGGGTTTACTTTCATCAAATGGTTTGGTAGATGGAAAGATGATCATGTTTTCTTTGACCAATTTATGGAAAGCTACCTCTAATGACTAACCATGTGGTGTGAATCATCTACTTTTTATGTTATATTTTGGTTATCTAATGGGAATTGCTATATGAGTATTTTAGATAGCTTGAATATGTTTTGAATCAATAACATCCTCACCAACTAGATGTTGTTTTTGTTAAACAATTTGGGTTTATCAAATTAGTTTTGATTGTTGGAAAATATTTTTACAAGTTCTTTAGCTTTGAGGGTCCTTTCAATTTGTACATTTTTTTTGAAAAATTTATCAAAAGTAGTAACACAATGCACTTATAGGTGAAATTTATTTTCTTGGTTAAGGTTTACAATAAAGATATTGAATAATTACTTTTCAAGTAAATGGGCCAAGGGAATCAACTTGCTAGACCTCTCCATCACTATAAGAAGGAAGGGAAGATTTAACCATTATGTTGATTAGCATTACAAAGGTCCATCATTATATGAGAAATGTGCAACAAATATTTCAGTTGAATATTTGAATGTGTTGATGGTGTTCTTTGGTAAGTGCAAAATCCACTCAATAATTTTTCCACCTAAGCTTCATGAAAATCATATAATCAAATACATGTCATCAAAAGCAACTTCTTGGATAGGGCTTTCCGACCTTAGTTGTGTCATTTTCCTTCCTTGTTTCTTGTGTATGTCTAGGAGGAGCCATTGTGGGGCATTGGTGAGTGATCTATTGAGGCATAGGGAGTTTTTTAATTTATGATTTCATTTTGCTGATTTTTTTTGTTTGGATTGGGATTTTTTGTGGTGTGATTGGGTTTTGGGTGGATCTATGAGGGCTATTTTGTTGGTTGGTGTATTTTTTATTTTTATTGGATTATATATTTAGTTGGAGGTCTAGTTGATAAGGAGAAAACATATTTTTGTGAGGTTTTGATGGGGTGTGATCCATCCTTGTACATCCATGCTAATGTTAATTTTTTGAATAATTCCTTGAGGGGGAGGGCTCATCTTAGAATGGGGGAACTCATGTTATGAAAATGAATTGATGTCTTAAGAGGATCCAATCTTGTCCAATTTTAGTGATTCCATTGGAATCAGTGGTGGAGGATGTCAGATATTTGAATAATCATGCTCTAATCTACAAGCCTATCGAGATTCGAGTCTCTCTCACATTCTTGGAATCATTGGATCATTAGTCTTGGAACCATAAGTGAGATATGGAGGTGATGTTGGCAACCAATAATTATTTCATGGTGGTATTTTCTTGCTTGGTGGATCATAATAAGGCCTATGAGAGAGGTCCCTATTTTTAGAACTAGGTGAGTTGTTCATCAAGCCCTGGCATGTTGGTTTTAATCCTGTAGAGGAGCTTCCATCAAGGGTTCTTGTATGGGTGTAGCTCCCTTGGCTCCTACTAGAGTTATGGGGAAATGATATTTTTCATATTATTGCTTTTTCATTGGGCAAGTTGGCGGGTCTATCACAACAAACTCTTGATAAGAATGTAATTTCTTATGCTCGTATTTATATTAAAATTGATTTGAATAAACTTTGTCAAGTATTCGTTGGAAATCCATTTTGGCTCCACATCATGGATTCAATAGCTAGACTATGAAGCTCTCCCATTTCAGTGTCAAAACTACCATGAGTATGGGTATTCATAGAGGAAATGTTCTAAATTTAACCTTGTAGGGGCTTTGTCCAATGGGGTTATAGCCAATGTGCTTTCTCGCTCAAAATTGATGAAGACAACAAAGAGGGTTCTATTCAAATAAAGCCCCATTACAAGGGAAGAGGATAGAAGAGGAATCTCAAGGATAGACAAGTTGGTGGGAATTACAATCGGTTTGAGGCACTAGAATAATTTATTAGTAAGAGGTGATTCCAGATGGGTTGCTCTTTGGAGTAGGTAAGTTAGGGATAGAGAGTTGGCTTCCAAGGGGGATGTTACTCAAAATTGTTTGTAGGAAGAGATTAAAACTTCATAGATGGACACATATCAAACTCATGGGGTTCCTTGTGAATTGGAGCCATCTTGAAGAAATGAAGTGATAGAGGGATCGACGTTGGGTATTCTAACTCTACGAAAAGAGATGGTAGTTATGGATCTAGGAAAAGGAAATAAAGTCTCACACTTCAAAGTTGTAATGAAAGAACATAAAAAAGGGGGGTCTAAAGAAGCCTCTCAAGGCAAGGTGGAAGAAATACCAAGATAAAAGAAAATTAATGGGGGAGACTTTGGTGGAGACTTGGTCAATTAAGACTATTGATTCCCATTTTCCCAAGTGATTGTCCTCTCTTGGAATGCAATGGGTTTGAACAAAATCCCTCCACAAAAGTTTTTTCACAAGATGATCAGAGTGCATTCTTCCTATGCTATGTTTCTTCAAGAGTCAAAGTTGTTAGTGGAAGGAATGTTCAACATTTCTTCCAAATTGTGGTGGAGGGGACAATGTCTATGTATTAGTGTACAAGATAGTGATAAAGGGGTTGTTTGTTTATGGAACCCACACATGTTCCTCCCTCTTTGGTGGATTTATAGTTGACATTCTATGTCTATGGTTGCCTCTAGTTTTGATTCTAAAGAAGTTTTCTTTCTCACCAATGTTTATACCCTGACTAATTTTCCTGGGACATCTTGACTCTAGGCTCATATTTAGTATGTGTGATCCATAGCTCCCTTATTTCTATGGATCTTGGTCAAGGATTTTATAGTTTACCTGCAATAGAAGTAAGGGGAAGCCCTTAGACCAGATGGATTTCCAATGGAATTCATTTAATAATTTTAGGAGATTATCAAATTTGATTTATTGGAGGTAGTACAAGAATCACAAAGAAGTAAAAAAATGTTGAGAGCAATAAATTCTATGTTTCTTGTACTTATCCCTAGGAGAGAAGGGACTAATTGACTGGATTTTTTAGGCCAATTTCCTTATACAATATGTTTTATAAGATAATCTCCAAGTTAATTGTGAAGAGAGTTAAGTCATGGCTTAACAAAGTTATTTTTGAAGAGAAAGGTGGTTTTGTGACATGCAAACATATTTTGGATGGGTTGGTTATTGCAACTGAGGTCATTCATTCAATGGAAAATTCCAAGGAGAAAGTAATGTTCATCAAATTGGACATGGCCAAAGCTTATGAGTGGGTTAAATGGCCATTTCTTCCAAAAGTGCTCAGGCTTTTGGATTTGATTGTGGTTGGGTTAACAGGGCAATGAGTTGTGTTGTGTCTACTTCATATTTTATACCAATTAATAGTGAGCCTTCTTCCTTGTTTGGAGCTTTGCAAGGCCTTTGATAGGGGGACCCTCTGTCACCCTATTTATTCATTTAATAGTTGAGGGCTTGGGAATAATTATATATATACCTCTATGTACATGTATACATACACATACAAATATTGATATATTTGTATGGACATTTCCATTTGTCGCACATACATATATATTGGTACATGTATACACGTATATATGTATATATCTTATATATATACACTCGATTACACAATCAAGCACATAAAAATTTACTATCTTGTTGATAGGAAAATATGTGTGTGATGTTTACATATACATATATACATACATGTCACATTGTCCCATCAATATCACCATGCTTATAAGCAACCCGTACAAATGATATTATATATGAAATAAATAAATATATATATATATATATATATATTTATATATTTGAATATAGATATACACATATATAATGGCATTAAAAGCTATTTAATTGATATATATATATATGTGTGTGTATTATGACATGGTCAATTTATGATAAATGTCAATTTAAAGTCTATAAGCTATGGTTGATTTATTATAAATGTATCACTATTTTAAAGTAGTGCATTGGCAACATAGTGAAACACATTATCCAAAAGGATAGTATGCGATGCAAATATTAAACATTAAGTCTGTTGTTTTAAGTGTTTAAAATGCATGAGTAAAAGAGATTAACCATAGCAAATAGGCGTGCTTGGTCAAAGCTATTGAAAGCGCTATTACTAAGGAGTAGATTCATCCTTAACATGTCAATTTGACAGTCTATGACTAAGTCGATTGTATTATGTGTTGTAAAATGAATGCTAACTATTTCCTTTGGTAAGATGCGAGATAGAGAATAGGGAGGGTGCTGAAACTTGGTGCCATATTATGAATTCTCTTATTCCTATAGAATTCTTTCTTTCTTGGAAATCAATTCGCTGTTTTAATCATGTGCATAATTGAATTAGTCAAGTATAGCTTGTGTGCAAGAATGTCAATCTGTTGTTTACTAGGCTAAGTGTAAACTTAGAAGGCTTCCACCTTTTTCTATATGTATTGAGTCGACTTGCATGGCTGAAGTGGTGTCAACTGGCTTACCACTCTTGTAGGCATTGATGTCTCATTATTTAGTACAAATAGATGAGTGTACTTTCTCATTTGGATGCTCATTTAAAAGTTACAGTCTGTTGCTTTTATCTTGGAGCTATATTTTTCTTGAGTGAGAGTTATTTTGTGAGAACATAGAGAAGGATGTTATTGTGAGATATTGCATTGAGTGAACAAAAAATTGAGGTGAAACCTAGCAAGCTGACATTGGAAGGTTGAGAACTAGATTAGTCTATTGGATTAAGCGATCAACAAGCATGAGAATATTTGTACCTTTTATTTGTCTTTTGTTATGAAAGCATGAATTTCTTGATTTATTTGTTTAGAATTGCATGATTATGCTTGCATTAGTGAATCGTACTATTTGATTATGGAAAGGAAAAAAAATGTTAATGATTTCCTTATGAATGTTCTATATACTCCATAGTAAGGAGTGATTGTTTATCAAGAGTATTATATATTAGATTTGGTGAAAGTGTGAATAGCTTAAGGGAGTGATTAATACTCTTGTATACCCTATATGGGAATTCATATGTTATTTCTATACACGGGTAGTAACAGTACACATGTATAATGTGAAAAGTATCAATGTCACGAAGTGACTTGACACTATCAGCTTATGATGCTAGGAAACCTTAGAAATGATAAGGTTTATCAAAGCATCAACAGTGATGGTATGAACCATGATAGGATGAGATGTCATATTACTAATCTATACTTGAATGATCACTTGATCATTACCTTACTCTCAAATGAAACCCTAGGTCTAGAATAACCTATTTGGGTCAAGAAGTATATTGAAACCCTAGGTTAAAGAATTACCTACTAGGTTGGAATGTTTACTTGATCACCTATTGAAACTAATAGGTTGAGAACAACGTACTTGGAAGGATTATGTTGATGAGATTTGTTTAAAGCACATAGGTTTAGATTAACCAACATAATCAGACTGATTGTTGATTATAGATTATATTTGGGAAAGGGTATACCAAGGTTGAGACTCACCTATATGATTAATTTGATCATTTGATTTTGTGAAATTACTATTTTATTGGAGCCAAAGGAAGGATTACCTATTGAGTTAGAGTTGTTACCTGATTTTTTGTTTTATACTCTTGATATGAAGTCATTTTTTTGAAAAGATTCTACTCTTTGAATATTCCTTTTTACTAAGGAGATTACACTCTAAAATGGAATCATTTATTGTTATGAATATTCTTCGATTGAGGTCATTCATTATTGAGACTATATTCTTGATGGGAACCACTTATTGTCATTATATATTACTAAATGGAGTCAATTATTTATGAATATTTATTCTATGATAAGATAAAGCTTATGTAGCTATATTTTAGATTATAAAGTTATTCCTGAGATTTGGTTGTCCATTGAAGAGAATAGCTTACTATGCAAAGTTAATTTGTAGATTAGAAAATCTCATATGTTAAACCTAGGATTGGAGTATCCATTGAAGGGGGTAACTTATGCTTATGCTTTATTGGTAGAGATACCATTCTGTTTTGGGAAAAGTGCAATAGGTTATTTATGAGGTTAATGATTACCTATGGAAGGAAATTACATAAGAATAGTATACAAATGGGCATATTCCAAATCGACCTAGGGTAGTGTATGTGAATAAGATGACTGTCACTTGAAGTATTGGGCGAGAATACTTTGGCCAAAGTAGTGTAATTTTCCACTAGTTAGACTGTTAGTTCACCGTGTTCCTTTTATGCATTCTAGTTCAAGATTTTCATACTTGTAGGGGCAGCTATTGTATGATTAGGTTTTGGTTTGTAGGAAAAAACACTAGGCTCAGATAGGCTATTGTTATGGGGTTTACCATCTAGTCTCTTTGTTGAAGGGAAGGGCCATCTATTAGATGATAGATGTGCGAGGGACCACATTTGAGTCTGTGGTTGGTGAAAAGGTGCTTGAGTGATGATTCTCCTCATCAGTTGGGAGCTAAGGTTTGTGCCGATATTGGGAAAAACTAGAGTGTATGCACCAAGGAGTAGGGACATCTAGAATGTATGCACCAATATGGCGACATTAGGACCAGTTTGTATATCTATTGCTAAATGAAGCTCAGATGAGCTATGTATGTATTATGTACCCATTTATATGGAAGAATGTAATCTTGAATGATAAACTTGAGTTTATTCAATATGAAATCTATGTTATGGAAAGATTTGTAAAATTACAATGAAATGTAATAAAAGATTGGAAATAGTGTATATTTCACATGTGCATGTAATTTGCATTATGGACAATTTTTTTTTTATTGCTATGTTATGCCATCATGGATCATTCACTTGAGATGGAAACTTTGAAATTTACAGAGTAGAACACCGAGGTTGTTACACAATTACATCTAGTTATCATGGGGATACCACCTAGTTTGTTGTCTTCCATTCCAAACTTCTTAAGCATCTCCATATCATACTTAGTTTGAGATATAAATATCCCATATTAGTTTGTGCTATCTAAAAACCAAGGAAGAAAGAAATTTCTCCCAACATTGACATCTCAAATTAATTTTGTATTTGAATAGATAATCCCTTGCACAATTTGTCATTATTGCCACCAAGAATGATGTCATCTACATACACAGCAATTATCCTGCACTCACCTTTTGATTAGAAGTACAAATTGATATGTACACATCCCTTCTTGAATTCTTGTTTCAAGTGTCAGTCTAATCTTGAATTGCATGCCCTCGATGCTTGTTTTAGACCTTACAGTTCTTTCTTCATTCTGCAAACATAATCACCTTCTTCTGATAGTTGAAAACATTCTAGCTATTCTATGTAGGACTCTTCTTCAAGGTTTCCATTCAGGAAAGTGGAATTAACATCCATTTGATAGACTTTGAATCCTTTATAAATAGAGAATTCTAAAAACATTCTTATAGCTTCTAATCTAGCAGTTGGAGCAAATGTTTCCTCAAATTCTATACATTCAACTTGTGCATATCATTTGCAAACCAACCTTGCCTTATTTCTTACAACTTATCAATCTTCATTGAGCTTGTTTCTACATACCCATTTAGTACCTATCACATTTTTGCTTGGGGATCTTAGAACTAATTCCCAAGTTTTATTCTTCTCAATTTTGCTTAGTTCTTCTAACATTTCTTTTATCCAACTTCCATCCTTGTTGGCTTCAGCATAGCTTTTGGGCTCTATTTGAGACAATAGTGTAAAGTTTACTTGATATTTATTCTTTGCAACTCTTCTCCCTGTCTGAGTGCCTTCATCTTTGTTTCAAATAATTTTCTCTTTAGGATAATCCTTTTGGACATATATTGTTAGTTCTTTTTCATTTTCTTCTTTATAATCTTCATCAACAACTTCATCTTCAGATTTTGATTCAACATCATCGTTGCCTTTTTTCAAATTTAACATGTTTCAAAACTTCATCAACCTTGACATTGATACTTTCTACAATTTTGTGTAGCCTTTTGTTATAGCATTTGTAAGATTTTCTTTGGGTGGAATATCCAAGAAATATTCCTTCATCACATTTAGAATCAATGCTTCCCAAATTAAATTCTTCTCTCCTAATGTGGCACTTCCTACCAAACACTTTGAAGTACTTAACAGATGTAGGTTTTCCATACCACAGTTCATAAAGGGTCTTGCCATTGTTTACCCTTAGTTGAACTCCATTCAAAGTATAAACCATTGTATGTACTTCCTCTCTCCAGTATACATCAGGTAACTTGGCCTCATTTAGCATTGTTCTATCCATCTCTTTGACTTTTTTGTTCTTCCTTTCAACCACTCCATTCTATTGTGGAGTCCTTGCTACAAAATATTTCTTTTTAATTCCATTCTTCTCATAATATTCTATGAATTCATTTGATGTGAATTATCTACCTTTATCAGAACTTAAGCATTTAATCCTTCTTCCAATCCCCTTCTCAGCCATGGCTCTAAATATTTTGAACCTTTCAAATGCTTTAAATTCATTCTTTCAAAATGGTCAACCATGTCTGGTATAAGAGCACCTTGTTCTTTGAATGCCTTCAAAAGGAAAAATTGTAAAATTTGAATTTTCAAAAGGAAAAAAATGTAAAAGGGTCATGTAGGAGTCATTTCCAATGTAATTGAGTCATTAATAGGTCTCTAGGTGGTCAAAATGATGGAAAGAGTAAAACTTGCAAAATTTGTAAAGTTATCAAATTGGGAAAAGTGCAAAAAAATGCAAAAAAAGGAAAGAATATGAAGAGTCAAGTGGGAAAATGGAAGGTTAGGTCAATGAAGTTGCATAAGAAGTTAGTTTAACTGATGTAATCATCTCTATAAAGCATGTAAAAGGCGAGGAATAGGTAGTATTTGAATCATGCAACCAATTTTGGAATAAAGAGTACCTTGTTTTCAGAATTCAATGCCTTCTTTGTGATTTTTCAATATTTTTGGATGTGTACAACATCTTTAAGTTTTTTTTTCTATTGGTTTGAATTGATAAAGGTTGAGGCTCTTCATAATAAGTGGTTTTGAGAAGATCAATTGGAATCTAAGGGTTGTTTGCAAACTTTTCTTTATAACTATTTGTAGCCCTTAAAAACAAGGTTTGAGAATCTTTTAAGTTTCAAACCACCATTCCATTGATGGAGGTTAGTTAGATCAATGGAATGTGATTTTTTAGGATGATTTTAGTTTGTGAATGTGTGCAGGTGCAAGGGAAGTCTTGGTGGAAGGTTGTTGGTGCTACATTCAATAAGGATTTTGAGATTTTCCTTAACAATAGATGGGTTAAAGCAAGTTTATGATAAAAAGGATTTTGTAAAGACTTGGAGGTGATTGTTTAAGTTTGTGCAAACCTATTCTAAGGTGATGGAAGAAATTTCAAGTGAATTTTAGGTTTGCAATGTTTTTTTTCAATAAATCCTCACTCTTTTTGTATTATTAAGCCTACAATCAAGGGTTTTGTGCTTTAGTGCTTTGTTGGGATTTCAGCCCCTAAACGTTGATGAATATTAAGTTTTGAGACTTGTTAAAAGAATGTTTAAAGTCATTTGGTGTTTTGGTGTTTTGGTGATGATTTAAGACCACCTCCTTTGTAATTTTGGGCTAATTGGGTGTAATTACCAGCGAACAGTCTATTGGTTTTCATATATTTTCCAAAACAAGTGCTATTACTCTTGAAGTATGTTAGTGTGGGCTGAAATGGGTTCTTAAAGGCATGTTTGGTTTATGGAGTTTCAATATGGGTTGTTTGTTATACCCGCTTTTGTCAAGTTGCTATGCTACTAGGGTTTGGTGGTTGAATGCAAGAAACTAAGATTTATGTATAATCTGAGATGTAGACGATGGATATTGTTTTGAACCTATCTAAAGGATGTTGGTAAAGATGTCTCAATGTTTGGGAAAAGGTTTAGTAGGAAAACTTGTTGAATTTGATGATGTGAGAAAAGCTAACTCTATGTGAAAAATGGTGTTTGACTAGAAGAAATTGCAATTATGTGTAAACAGAGGTATAGGTGATTGTCTTTGTATTGTAATTGTTCAAGTGATTATATTAAAGGTGTATTGATGGTTTGGAAAAGGTCCTGAAACAAAATTTCTTGTTTTGGTGTATTTGAACAATGTGGAGTCAAGTTTTGATGATTTGATGCTTTGGAGCAATTCAAGCGAAAATGAAGAAATGTTGTTAAGAGATTAAATGAATTTGGTGAAAGGTTAGTGGATCTTCTCATTATTTGAGATTAGGGTCTGAAGTACCCTTACAGGTTATTATTTCGGTACAGTCAATTTGATGATGGTTAAGTTGCAATTGAATCTGATAAAGGTGTGGAATACTAATTTGGTGAAATTGATGATTGGTCGCCTTGTGGATGACAAGTAAATTTGATGGATTTTGGTGAAATGAACAATGATTTTTTGGTGATTTGTGAATTGATCTTCTCAATTGTGTTTTGGGTCAGAAGAACCCTTGATGGTTTGTGGTTTTTAGTAGATGCTCAACATCAATTGGTATCAAAGCTAGCTGATTCTGATGATTGGTTGAGTTTTTGGTTGATTGTAGGTGCTTGATCCATCTAGCTGTAGAGAGGAATAGTTTTAAGTTGTGTGTTAGCAAATAAGTCGAGGTCTACGTTTTACCATCCTCCAATGGAGATTAAGTTGGGTAGCTAGATTGAGAGTACTCCACTAATGGGAGTCGATGAAAAGATGACTAGTCAGAGAAGGTTAAGGATGAATTGTGGAAAAAAGAGGAAAGATTGCTTGGAAAAGCAAAGTGGAAGGATAGTCCTATGTCCTTTGGTTGAGAAAGAGTTAGTGGAAAGTAGAGAGTTGTGAAAGGGCAGTCCTGTGTCCTTTTGAATGAGAAGAATGATTGTGAACCTGATAGGTATATAAGAGTGATGGAAAAAGACAAATGAAGACAAGAAGAGTCTGAAATGAAGATAGAGTTGAAGATAGAGTTGAAGGAAAAGACAAAGACAAGAGGAAGATTCAAGAGAAAGGAAGTCGTCCAAGACAGATTTGAAGTTGATATGCTGGTGAAAAAAAAAGAAAGATTGATACATCATGTTTCCAAAGGGACTTGGAAAGCTTTTTAGGCTGGTTGTATGGTGTAGGAGCA
>VDFB02375246.1:0-11534 GCA_007258455.2 Sequoia sempervirens
TTCCTTGCTGGCCCACCCGTCTGAAGTAAATACAGTTTAATTGCTATGAGGTTAGTGAAATATCACCATGTGTAAGTGGGCCCAGCCATTACGTCCCATCCCAATGCTTGAAGATTTGAGATTAACAGTGCCAATTGAGCAAGGAAAGATGATCACCACCATTCCCTGCTAGCTCGCGGGGGTAAGATGCAAGTTATTTAAAAGCAGCGAGACCCATGAGAAGCTTCTAGACACACTCTACAGCTACTAGTGGGTGGAGCCCACAAGTACATGAAAAATGTTCAGTCAGTAGATTTCTATTGGCTATTCATCCTAGCTAGAACAATGTTGTGACTTCAAAAGGTATTGGCTCGATCTAAGTCGTTCAAGATACCCAGCTCAGCTATAGATCAATGACACACATTCAAAACTGTAAAGTACACCCGTTGCAATTGTTTTCCTTCACGTGAGTGGGCATTAATGGTGGAGGTGACCCGTAAAACTATTCAATTCCCTTCAAAAATTGTATTTTTGACCAATGCTTGCTTATTTGGGATTTGAGGACATGTCCAAAGTTATGAAAAGAGTTGAAAGGTGAATTGCAGAGATCATTTTGACTTGTATTAGGCTTTATCATGGTTGAAATTAGTAAGAACAACAAACATAATTTTATGCCTTTTTCAATTTTTTGAGTTAGGGCTTGCTTTTAATCTACTTTAAAATGAGTGTGTTTCAACGTTTTGCTTTCATTGCTTTAAATTAGGGTTAATTTCTGCTTTAAAAGGATATAGGCCTATAAATTTTCCAAAATTAGCACTCATCATATGTCATAAATTACAATTTGGAAGTTGAATAGTTAAAATTCTTCCATTAGAAATTTTGTATGCACAAGCCCATTGCTCCCAAAATACAAGGTGCTTCTTCCTCCACCCAATATAGAACCCTTTCTTAGGATGTGATCACCTTCCTACCCCAGTCTACAAATAAGGAACTAGAGGGAAAGGTCTTGTTTCAGGGCCCTACTATCGGGGAAGGGTTCATAGATAAAGCTTGTTTCATCAAGGATGCCGAAGTACTCTACACTGGATGGTAGTTGTTTCAACACTGGTTCAGAAATAGGAACCTTGGGGCTCCATTTAGTAATCCATGGAGGTTGGTTTTAGGGAATTTTATTGTTCCCAATGTGTATATGGAGGTAGATCTCTTGAAGGATATCACCTCAAAATATGACCCGGTTTCTAGGATAGTCAAAACTTTTAATGGGGTGGTTATGGTAAGAATAACTAGGGAAGTGATTGAAGATGTCTTTGACTTGCATGAATGGAGTCAAGACATGGTCCCTCTAGATATGGATACTATTAGAACTAAGTACAACAATACTAAGGTGTTCATCAGAACAAGGATGTTGCCTCTACATACTGCAATGACTAGCAAGGGGAAACACAGGAGGAAAATCAAGATTGATAATAGGGAGCTCGAACCTTTCCCAATGAACTATTTTTCTAGCTACTTCATAAAGACTATGTACTCTCTATACCAAATTATTGGTGCCAATCCACCTAACACATTGTAGAAGGAGTACAGTTATTTGGCCACACATTTGCAACATCCATCGTATAGCATTGTTTATGACTATGGAACTTACCTGGCTAAACATATCCATAAAGGCTTAGTTGAATTGAAGGAAGGAAAAAAATGGGTGAAGTTCTGGTGGTACTCATTGTTAATGCATATGTTCTTGTATAAAGGACAAAGATTTTTTGAGGAGATCACCTTAGAAAGGAAGAAGGAGGATGTTGACCTACCTGTCCAATGTTGGATGTGAATCATGGATAAAGATGACAAAATGTATAACTTTGTAATGTTAGAAATGATTTTACATCTAGGATAAGGAGGGCCTTAATATATGAACCACCTAGGATTCCCAAATAAATTCATGAATTCTTGAGGCCTAAGGAGATGAGGCTAGATTTGAATTTGAGTCATAATTGGGGAGATGTAATTTTGTATCCTGATAAGACAATTTTCTGAGTATATGGTAGTGGTTTGGGCCCATATGTCTTTCCTCGAGATGCTCCTTTGAGAATAGGATTCCTTGAGATCAGGAGGTAGTTAGGAGCTTCACAAGAAACACAATTACCTAAATCAGCCAGGAAGGGGTCATTCTTTCTAGAATGGATAAGTACAGAATTACATTATGAAAAATGAGTTCAAAAAGATTAATGCCCAGGAGGGTAGAGAGCTGGTAAAGAAGTCTGGTCTGTTGTTGTTGCCAAAATGGAATATTTCTGATGCTATTGTTTCAGATGCCATAAGAAGGGCTGAAAGGCCTCTCGTACAGATAGAAGAAGAACTAGAAATGGCACTTTGAGGTTTATCCTTCAGTGAGGATTGGGATGCATTGGAAATATGGTCATTATCTTCAGGATCTAGGAAACTAGCTCTGGCCAAGCCATCAGACCTTAGTGGACAACTACTTGTAAAGAGAGTTACTAATACTCCAGCTTTGGAAGCTATAGACATGGTTGTCAATGTTGCTAGGTTTACTTGAGCAACTGTGGAAGGTCTCACCTTGGAGAAAGATAACCTCAAAAATAAATATAGAGAACTCCTCGATGACTATGATAACAACCAACATAAGGTGGATGTGTTAGAAACTGAATTGGCATTTTATAAACAAACAGGAGAAGTACAAAGAGAATAGGGTCAGTCCAACTCAAGCCACTCACCTCTAGCCTCTCCAATGGCATCTTCCCAGCATTCACCTCATGATCGAGCCTTAGCAATAGTACCATACAGTGGAATAATTAAGTAGATCATGTTCTAGCTCATCTGACAGAGAGCAGTTGCTCCTGCAGGTTGAAGTATATAACAAGTTATTGGAGAAGGCTCAGGACACCATGCATGAAAATGTGTCAAAGGTTGTCTCTAATGTCTTGAAGTATCTTAATGAAAAGATTTAGGTTAGACTTAATAGTGTATATGAAAAATATGCCTTGATGGTGAGGGCAATGAGATTGTCTCAAAGAGATAAGATGTTGGCCATGCCAATCTTGAATAAGTGGGTCCCACAAGCTAAGAGATTAAAGTTGATATTAGTGGGAGCTGGTAAGCATTAAGATAAGTACCCTTAGGTGCTTCCAGTTTATGATTTTGTATGTGAGTTGAGTGAGAAAAAGTTTCAAGGGTATATAGCCCACTAGAGCAGAAGATAATAGAGTTGATAGCTCAATATACTCACACTGATATGTCACCATTACCAGACATTGAGTTCAATAACTATGCATTGAAACCATTGCAAGTGTGGAAAAGGGAATTGAATGAGGTTATTGATTCCTAGGTGAATGAAATATGCAAAGAGGTTGATATTGATTCTTTAATGACACTTTGGAGAGATTAACATTTCTTATTTGTTTTTTGGATGATTTTGATAGAGAATCCAATGTTGTGGTAACCAAGTACTCCCCATACAGGATGACCCTAGATAATATTATTGATTTCAATTGGCCGTCTGAGGAGGAATATGAATAATGGGGAAGGGTGTATTTTGGCAAGTTTGGTTTGTGAATAAGGATGTAAAACATATATTGGGTCAAGTATTTTATAGGTTTGGCCTTAGAAATCAGAATGTATAAAATTTATGTTTCACAAGAAAATGTCAATTGTTGGAGATATGGAGTGCTAAATGAGATGCTAGCTCACCTGTTGATCCATGTCATTTTTCATCTTATTCAATGAAATTGATGTGTTGCTATGAAGAAGCTTATCCTTTTGAAATGTGTTTTGGAAGGAAAAAGTTGCTCCTCACAACAAATGTAAATGATCTTTGTCTCATATGAATTCCCTCCACTTTGATGAATGTAAATGTAATTGAATTAGGGAATATGTCTTCTAGCAGTCCAATTAGAATGTGACATGTGTACACTTGGCTTGAAGCTTGTTTTCCCTTATTCTATGAAAGAGAATTCAAGTCCATTTGTGAGGGTCTTTTGTTGAATACTAGAGCCAAATTGTGAGAATTAAGAACACATAGTGAATATGTTTAGTATTTATCAAATGCTTTGAGTCTAAGTAGCATATTTTGTTAAATGTATGGTTTTTGGACATATCTGAATGATAATGGAGATATTCCAAGTCTATAGTCTCTCCATTTTGATTATGTATACGAATTATTAATGAAAATATTGATCAGAGATCATTTCATTAATTGTCATCGTTTCATACTTTGATGTGTTTTGGTTTTAGCTCTTGTTCATAGGAGTTAAATTGGTTGAATCAAATCATGAATTCTTATGCAAGGTCAAAGGATGTGATAAGTAGTCTTTAGAATTTGGTTACTGATTTGTGAATTACTAAGTGGTATCACATAGATGTCGAATGTCTAGGATTAAATGTCCTTTATATTTCAATTTTCTCAGACTCCTAGCCCATAGATAATGGCACTGGTCATAAATCCGTTAAGTTTCTTCATGATCCTAGTTATCCAACCTGATTTTTTTTTTAAAATAATCATTGATCTATTTTGATTTTGTGGTGTTTGTATTGTCTTTGTATTCTCGACTTAAGGTGTGTAGTTTGTTCAAGGAATCACCAACTTCTTGAGGAATTTCAACTTATTAGCCATGGGCGAGAGTATATCTACTTAAATATACAATGTACATGTGAATTGTCTGAAATAATAGTATAATATACATTTTGGGATTACCCTCCCAGGTTTTGTAGAGCCCAAAGTGTAGGAGATAAAGCTATTGGTGTCATATCTCATTAGTTGGCCACTTCTCTAGAAAATATTTGAGAATTGAGCCTGGCAAGCTCATAGGTACCTGTTGAGACCTAATTTGTTCATTGTAAAAAAACCAACAGAATGTCAACTCTACGAGGGATGTAAGTCTTACAAGTATTAGTTCTCTAGAACGCCTTATCATAGATCACTACATTCCATGGTGATATTTACTCATAGAGTCAGTCAATCAAAAGTGTTTGCTAAGTTTAGCTCCAAACTTTTCCAGTATTTCATCTAAATTCTTAATACGTTTCCCACCCATTTTTCTTTAAAGAATGCATTCAAAGCTCATATAAAAATATGTCGTATATGTCAAAGTTTGTCTCAATTTCTAAAGATCTGTCGATATTTGCAAAGATTATAAGAAAATTGCTACCAATCTATCCTAAGAACCTTGGATGGTGACTCTAATGTCTCTACACTAGTGTGAACTGGTGTATAAGGATATTAAGGAAGTTAAGAAGAATAGTGTAAATAAGTTAAGGAAGGTGACAAAGGTGAAAAGAACTCAATCTCTAATGAAAGGAACATGAGGCCATATGAAGAAGCATCCAGAGCAGAAGCTAGAGGGTGAATTATCTAGGAACAAAAGCAAATGGATAAAGGCAAAGGACACAAGAAAAGGTAAGTCTACACCTCATCCCACCCCTGAACATGAAATGTGTTCTAATTTTAACTTAGAATGTGAAAATAATTTATTAGACTTTAGTGATGGTACTTCTAATGAAAGTGGAGGGGTTTTTATGAAGACCATTGTAAATGAGTATTCCTTAGACCATGGTATGCAAACTATGAAGCAGAGAGAAAGGGATAGAATCCAGAGAGATAATGCTAGTGCTAGGCGTGCCAGAGCCGAAGGATATATTACCCCAAATTCCCATGCATACACCCCTATCCCTGATGAATTATTGACTGGGGATGACTATTCCCATGATCCACTTCCTTTCCAAGTTGAAAATTTAGTAGTATTTGAAAGAGAGTCTACTTTTCCAGGTGAAGAAGAGGTGTTGAATGATGTGCATTTACTTGATCAAAGTATTTATAAATGCAATAAAAATAGAAAGAAAAGGGAAGCAGCTAAGGAGAAGAGAATTAGGGATGCTATGATGGAGAGGGATGTGTTAAGAAGGGAGGTTGGGGAGATGGAGGCAATGGATAAATTGGAAGCTCAAGATGACCAAGAAGATGGCTCGATAGTGCAAGAAATTGTAGGGAAATTCCTATAAATCCCTCAGCTGATAAGACTATTGGGAGCCAACAAACCAATGCTTTTGAAAAAACTACTATCCCACCTCCTCCTCCCAGGAATACTAAGAAATAATCCCATGATGTTGATAAAGGGAAGTTCCCTATGAACAAGAGAAAAGCTAATGAAGGGGTAAATATTAATGAGGGAGGTGCTTCGAAGAAAGATACATCTCAAGATGATTCTATTTCAATCTTTGATAAATTAATGAAGGAGAATGAAGAATTGGAGAGGAAGACAAAGGAAATGGAGTTACTGGCAGTAAACAAGGAAATGAAAAAGAAACTCAGTTTCCTGGAGTCTACATTGAAATATCTTGTCCCTAAAACCTAAAGCCCTCAAGGCCTCTCCTCCTCCTCAAGCCCTCATACTAGTGACAAAATTTCACCTATTGGTAAGCCCTCTAACTCTTCCTCCCAGCCTGAAGATAAGAGCACAACTATCCACTTTCATGATCATCATGATCCTCAACATAAGAAGTTTGGAAATAATGGTGAAAGAAGGAGAGATAATGACAACCAAGATAAGGAGGAAGGGCCTCTGGGTAGGAGATTGTTGCATATCGATAGGTATAGGAAACTATGTTTTGAAAATATTTTTGGATACCCAAATCTCGTACCTGATAATGCCAGGAAGCATGTGCCCAAATTTACTGGCAATAATTCCCTTAGTGGTGAAGACCATTTGAAGGCATTTCAAATTTTTATAGAGGACTTTGAATTATTGATGTCATATGTTCGGGGCTTGGCCACTTTGTCTAGCAAATATTTGAATTGAGCCCAACAAGTTCATAGGTACCTATTGAGACCTCGATTGGTTCATTGTAAAACAACCAACATGTTGGATATCAATCTTCATAATATTCAAATCCATGAAATTAATACAAAACAAGTCCCTGAATAATGCGTTGCCGATAACCCATGGGTTTTATGAAACCGTTCGGTGTTCAACACCCAACAAACCGTTCCAAATTGCATTTGTTTGTTTATTGAACATTCAACTCAAATAAATGACTTACCCATAATCAACTAGAATGAGTTTTCTTTGTTGGAAATTGACTCCGCAAATATGGGAACACCAACACCACCCTCCAACACATGTCCACATAGCCACAAGTGATTCATTTTTGCACCCCGTGAAATACATTGGATTGGAGAAACCAGATGAGATAGAGTATTGGTTTCCACCTCCAAACTCTTCCTTCTTGTTGGTATTCACCTTTCATGCAAGCTACAACCTAAAAATAAGGTTTTGACAAAGGGTTTAGAGTATGTTTATTAAAATGAAAATTATGGCCAAGATCTTAATAATGAGAACATTTAGATTTTAACATTACAACATCCTCCTTTACCCTACGAGTTAACCATCACCTCCTTTACTACCATCCCAATGCATCCATAAGCATTGCACACATAGTGTTCCTCTCATTAGCAATATGACTTTCGAGCTTTGTGACTCTAAGCAATACACCCACCCATCAATCAATCCTCTATGTTTTGACTATACTCTGATAAAGATGGTGATAGCAGCAACGAGAAGAGAAAAAGATGGTGTAGGTGATGATTTGAGGGCACTATTGGCATTGAGGAGTGTGGAAGATCTAAGAAAGGTCAGACCCTCAAAACATGGTGCTGGTTCTTTTGCTTAACCCTACAACAAACAAACAAAAACAAAAACAATTCCGCTCCTATTATTTTTTGCTCCTCCAAACTCTTCCTCACTGGTATTGACCTTTCACTTCTCCAATTTGGCAAAAAATAAGGTTTCGATAGGGTTTTAGTGTATGTTTATTAAAAAATTAAAATTACAAAGTAAGTTTCTAATAATGAGGACATTTAGGTTTCTTAAATGTTACAAACATCCTTTACCCCATGTTGTTGTTTTTTTCCACTATCCCAACCGCTATCAGCTGCTCCTCTAAACCTGGGCGTGCTAAATTCCCCTTTCCCCTGCTCTCAAAGATAGCCAGCTAAGCTATTTTTCATTCACACATTTTTGTAGGTTTCAAAATAAGTTCCTTTTCCTGATCTCTTTAGACATTGTTTTCATTAATCAAGAGGATTCTAAAAAATTAAATCTCATGCTTTTAAATATATTATACTATTATATAATATAAAATTGATTATATTATAATATAATATAAATATTATATAATAAATATATATTATATGTATTATATTATATAATATCATATTATATTATAATATATATATATATATATATATTATAATACAATCCACTCCCTCAATTCTATTTTTTTTAATTATCCACTTTAATATCATATTGTCTAATTTTTATTTGTGTGACTAGTCATTTTCTACCTGACAATCAAATTAGTCACTTATGATGATCAAATTAGTCATTTGTTTAGTCATTTGTTGTTGTGTTGCAAAAAATGAGTAGAATTTAGTCATTTTTAGTTGTTGTGACTAGAAGTGTTAGTCACGTAGTCATTTATTTGTCAAATTCTACTAGTGTACCATAGCGCCATCCTAGTACAAAGACCTTTGATTTATCATTCAAAATATTATAATTGTTAGGAAGAGATTGAATGGCTAGGACTCACCTCAATTCCAAATACTACTTGGGAATGTACAATATTATGTGGTTGGTAGATGTGTAGGAGGGTTTCCAGGGTTTAATAGTTAGCTCCCATATTCTAGGGAAGGATTGAAATGGTTTAATTTTTCTAAAAGTTAAAATGAGGGCCATAGGAATTGTGCTAGATTAATGTGAGCCTCTTATTTTGACTCACTCTACAATTCATCATTATTTCCTCAAAGGTTTCCATTTTCACTCAACCTAATTTCACCCATACAATTATTCAAAAATGAATACATATCTTGCTTTATCATTGAAGATTGAACCCATTTCTTTGAATGTTTTTGAAATTGACATAGAAAAATTAAGTTTGGAAATTTTGGTGTTATTTTTATTTTTATCCTTTTTATCTAAACAAAGGAGAAAATATAGCTGAAGGAAATGTATAATTATTGGGTCACATTCAATAAGCTTGCTACAAAGTTTTTATTTATTTAGTTAATTTTTCTATGCCTTGGTTCTTGTGTCCTTGTAAACAAAATGAAAACCCTTGATATTTCTCAAAGCCTTTTGAATCCACAAGCTTTTCCTTTGTCATTTTTTGTTCAATCACAAGTAGACAACTTTTGTACGCTTAGTTCTAATAGGGACAAATCAACTATAGTTGACCTAGTGAATGTTTCAAGTATAGGTGCCACATAGAATGTATCTTGGAACTATGATAATAAATGAATAGAGATATAGGAAGAAAGTTCATTATTATTGGATTTCATATTTTATTTATGATTCACTACCAATTGATTTTTTTTCTTTTGAAATTGATCTTCATTAGAAATAATATATTAATATCTAAGAGCTTCCTATTCCCACAGTATTGGATACTTCACTTGTTGTTCAATAAGCTATGGATCTAGTATATGATAATAGCATATATGCTAGTTATATCAGAATTGTTTCCACTATTTATAAGCTATATAAAATAGTGTATATGATTGTAACATTTAAGAGAAAGAATTCTAATAATAGTATTGTTTAAGATCATTAAACAAAATTTTCCTCAACAAACAAAATATAGATATAAACTTTTATAATTCATTCATGCTAGAATTAAGTTATGAGTTATGAGCTATAACCTAGTTACTTCTAGATGGATTATATGAAAGTTTGTAAGATTTGGTTTGAGTGGCAATTGATATTTTATCCCACTCTATCTTGATGTGATAATAATAATTTTTGTCCTTTATTCCTTTTTATAATTAAATATTCAAGTATTATTATTTTTATCTATTAATGGATTGGTTAGTGGCCCCCTTGTTACTTTTGGAATAACATATTTCTCTATTTCTAGGGATTGTATGTTGGTAATTGAGCCCTTTCTTCTATTAAAGGATATATTCCATTTTATGCACCAAATTAACTATAATCAAGTCAATTATGATATTTTACCAAGAGAATGTTCCTCATTAAAGTCAAAGTAATAGTTGGGTGAACTCAAGTTGATGAACTATAGTTCCTTTGCACAAATGTTATGTAGGGAAGGTAATTTGAGATGAGCTCCTGAGGAATAGGTCTATCCCCTAGGACGTTTTTTTTCAAATTATTACTTTGGGTTATTATTGATGTATTTTATCTTCTTAAATTGTGACTTGAATCATGTTTTAGATTATTATTATTAATGGGTAAGTAGAACTTAGTCTACTTTGATGATGTGAATTTCATGTCTCCCTTTCAACCCCAACCTTGATCATCTAATAAATTTAGTTATCTAACTAAAAGGTTATAGTTTATGTCTAGTCAAAATTTGTATACTTTTTTGTAGTGCCTTATTTGGTAGAAAAATTTGAGAGTTGTTCATAAAATTTGAAATTGTGTTTTGTCCTTAATTGTAATTTGGTAGAAAATTTTGGGCATTATAATATACTACTAAAATTAAGATTAGTTCTCCTCGAACTTTGAAATATAGATTGCTATTGGTAGTACCTTTTTTGAATCCTTGTTACAACAAGTACTTATCTAACCTTACATACAAATCTTTGGGATCTTACTTCAATCCATAAAATTCTCTCTTCAATCTATAGACCATATTAGCATCTTCTAACAACTGAAAACCTTATGATGTTCAATGTATACCTCTTCCTCCAATTCACCATTCAAGAATCTAGACTTCACATCCATTTGATAAAATTTCAAATATTTATGTGTACCAAAAGCTAAAAACATCCTAATAACTTCCATTCTTGCAAATAGAGAAAAAGTTTCTATAAGCCCGCCATGTGAACCCCAAAGGAACGCAAAGATACCACACTAAAATTTTTTTTTTGAAAGAGAAAAATTGCATAAGATGAATATGTACATACATTACATGAAGAGAAATTATGCATTTACAACATCATGTACGTCCTCTGGGGTACACGGGTTGGCATTATGAAATCTAAAATTTTACCAAAACGAAAGTGAATAAAATCCAAAATTACATAATGATGACACACAACCATCCATGATCAATAGAGAGGAAAACGATACATCATTATATTACAATTCAATTCATAGTTCCATAATACAATTGTGCAGCATATTTCCACAGATACAACACATCATGGATACGATAGTACATTACATAATGCTTCCCTTATATCAACGGGAAGAGTACATTGAGTACAAGAATGATACATCAATGAAGAATAAGGTACAAAATGAGGACCAGTCTTCAACCAAGTGGAGCTTTTGAGATTCTGCATCTTCTTTTGCATCGCGAACACAACCTGGGAACCCAATGGGTGCATAGCATGTTCCACCCTACCATGTGGACCCAAAGGCCCACCCCCTCATGCTAGGAGTTGACAAGAAAGACCCATGAACAAAGTAGACAAATAGAACGACCACAAGACTAAACCATAAGAGCAACCAAAACATAACAAACAACAATCTCAATGACTACTTACAAGGTGACTGCTTCTAGAGGCATACAAAGGGAAAAGAAAGGGA
>VDFB02375247.1:0-11286 GCA_007258455.2 Sequoia sempervirens
AACATTATTGTGCAAACTGTGCGTGATAGATTTGGTGTATTTTAAAGTTTTTATATTTTTTTTTAAAAGAATTTTAATAGATGTTTTTGTTCATTTACAGTATATATTGCAAAGGTATGGAATAACTCTTTTTTTCGCCAAATTTCAATATGTTTTGTTAATGTTTTAGAGTCTCTAATTTGTACTTTTCTTATTGCATTTTTCTATCTGGGGGGTGAATAATCTGTTTTAAAAGAATTTCATTATCTTTTTCTAATTTAAAAAGAGCTAGCATAATGGTAAAGGAAAATATTACCATTTGAACGGCAAAGGCCTCTACACATATCGCATCACACTAGGGCAAATGTGGATTGGCATGTTGAAGATAAATATTGAGTATGGCCATGTGATCAAAGTCCGGGAGTGCCAAATTTTAACAGTACCCAAAATAATTGAATAAAACTCCCCACAAGGTATCAGGATTTCCCAAGTGGGGTTGGGGCAGGGGCCTTAATTTTTTAATTCTGTGGCAAGCAGTGTATGAGACCCCATTTTTGCAAGCCGCAAGGAGATCTTTTTCCCATTTACCTTATGTATATTCTTCATACCAGGCATACATACCCTACCCCCTTCTGAATGCCTCCTCTGAGCAGTGTTACCCCAAGTTTCTGGGATGGGAACAGCAGGGGACGGCGGGATGAGTCCTCAAGTTTCCAGATTTCGAGGCCAAATTTAGGGACCAGAGGGGGGGGAACGGCTATATAAAATATAGGAAAAATTTAAAATATATAGGGAAATTTTAAATATTCATATGAAAACATGGATAAAGCATGCATAATATACATTATAGAACCTTAAGTTATAATACCTCAAAAGCTTTGGAGGAAACCTTCTAGTATTGTCATACTTTTCTCCTTATTGTCAATTGTTTGCCATATTTTTAAGCTTTATCGATCATCAACTCATACCTCTGATAAAGAAGATATTACAATCTAATGATTTTCTCAAGAATAACTGTTGTCTATCTCAAAATATTGTCATTAAAGACACCCTTGTTCGTTCATGACTATCAAAAGTTCCTCTCTAATATTCTGTAACTGTACTTTATCACTGTGTTTGCCTTCATCTTCAAATCTGTCCTTCATTCGACTATGTCCCTTTAGTCCAAAGTGACTGCCCTGTCATGGTTGACTGCTCACTTGTCCAAAGTGACTGCCTTTTTTAATAGACAAACCACAGTCATATTTAGCCCACTGTCAAATACATGACAGTCCTTTGAAAACTCTATGCATTGTTCAAAACCACAGGTATCTTGTGGTGAGGTCACTTTGCAAACCTTTTCATCACTGGACTGTCCTAAGACTGTCCTTTTGATCTCTCTCCTGTCATCTTCACAACTAGTATAGGGCTTTTGAAACTTCCAGATTTGCATTTTAAAACAATCCACTTTTAGTCCACGGTCTGCCCTCTTGATGAGTTTGGATACTTGCTAAATTATCTAACCACCTTCTTTAAAGGGCCTGTCATGTATGCCTTTGGAATTGCTTTAGGATTCTAATGGTTTCAGATAGTTTTTGACCTCTCCATTGATCAGATAAACATCATATTGAATTTTTGGAGGGTTCAATAAGGGTCTTTTACTTGTGTTTTCAACAAACCCATTATGTAACCTTCTATGACTATCTTTTCTAAGGTTTGATTGTCCCGAACTTGGTAAGCTGTGCCCTTGATCTGTACTTTATTGCACAGTCTTTACCTTTTGTACAGACTTTAACAGTCTCATTCAACCCTCTGTGATCAAGGTAACTGCCTTTTATGGCATGGTCACTGCCCATTGTTATTGCCAGTTAAGGACTGTTCATCATTCATGAGTGACAAAATCGCATCATATTCTTTGCTCAGCAAACCAAGACTATGAGTGAATAAAGGCATGCCTCTGTCTATAGTCTCTCGTCACTATGATGACTAGCTGTGCATAAGGTCTCCAGTGATATGTTGCTCATTGAACACCATGCTGTCTTTGTGTCATTGCAAAGTTTCCTTGAAAGCTAGTATCAGTTGCACCTCTTATTCATACAAAAAAGAAAACCTCATATACCCTAGTCTTTATATATCATTATCAAAAGGCTGTGTTACCGGATTCGTACCCATAGGCCTCGAACCCAAGACGGAGCTCGTCAGAGATGCTGTTGAAGATAGCAGGTGTCACGAAGGCTCGCGCGCCGCAATACACTGCACCATATCAGAACGCACTCCAAGCGCGCATTCAACAGTACAGTCTGGCATGGACCGGGTACTTCAGCTAATGCACTGGCGAACCCCTGAGAACCCACGGCCCAGCACTTAAAAAGTGGGCCCAAAAGTGAAAAAAAAACAATTTTTTAATTTCTATTTTGCTTCAAAACCCTAAAACGACCCAATATGAGGCCTTTTAACACTAAAACATTTCATTTTTACCTCTCATTTTGCTCTCTCCATAATTTGTGTTCATCTTAGCATTTTGAAGGGAGGTGATTGCATTTGAAGGAGATCGATTGTGGAGTGGCAAATAGCTTCTACAAAGGAGATTTAAGTGTTCAAGGTATGCATTTAAACCCTATTCTTCAATCTTTTGATGAATTTTTTTAAGTTTCTTAGTTTTTGATGAATTTTTTCAAGTTTGTGAAGAAGTTTTTCAAATATATATTTTTTTTTTCATTTTTTTTATAGATTGCAACAATGGCCAGTAGTCAAAGTTCAGTGGGTGGGGATGGAAGCCAAAAGTTTAAAATTGATAAAGGATCTCCTTTATGGAGACACACCACACGAATTTCACAAATTCCTGGAGGTGGGGGGTTTGTTTGGAAGTGTAATTTTTGCAATGTACAATATAATAGCTCCTACTACCGAGTAAAACTTCATTTTATGGGCCCTGGTGGTAAAGGGATTAACATGTGTGTGGGTCCAGATAAGAAGGGGTTATCTACTGTACAAATAGCAGGGTTTATAAAAGAACAAGAAGATGCCGACAATTCAATTGCAAGAGGAAAACAAACTAGTTATAGTTCCGGAAAGAAAAAACAAACATTACCCACTCATCAGATAGTTAGGCCCTCTAGACATCCCTTCTTGTCTATCCCCTCTACGGAAGAAGAAGATGAAGAACCAGAAACCACCACCCGCAAGAGAGGTCCATTAGAGAAAGCATTTAAAATGGAGGCAAGAGATATTGCTGAAGAAAAAATTGCACGTTGCCTCTATGCCAATGGTCTTCCATTCAACTTGGTGAGATCACTATATTGGAAGGACATGGTGTCAGCAATAAATAGTGCACCTCCTGATTTCACAAGTCCTGGGTATGAAAAGGTGCGTACCACCTTATTGCAAAAAGAGAAGAAATATGTAGAGGCCCAACTAAAACCAATTAGAGATTCTTGGGTTGAAACAGGGGTATCTATTGTTTCCGATGGATGGAAAGATTGCAAAAACCGTCCATTGATTAATGTTATTGCAGTGTCCCCCAAGGGGGCAATGTTTTTGAGGGCGGTTGACTGTGAAGGGCAAGTGAAAGATGCAATGTTCATTTCCAAGATTCTCATTGACTCCATAGAGATGGTGGGTAGTGAAAATGTTGTCCAAGTAGTTACGGACAATGCAAAAGTTTGCAGGGCTGTAGGTGCTTTGGTAGAGGCTAGATATGAGCACATCTTTTGGACACCGTGCACTGTACACTCCCTCAATTTGGTGATGCAAGCAATTGGCACCCAAATAGAGTGGGTGAAAGAAATATACCAGGAGTCTGAGGAGATCCAGATGTTTGTGACAAACCACCACATGTCACAAGCAATTTTCAGAACTTTTTCAACATTGGAATTGTTGAAGGTAAATTTTAAAATTTAATTTTGTATTTAGTTTCATTTATCATTTAATGTTTCCAGTTATAATTGAATAAAATAATTTTTGCATTATTTACATATTTTAAATGTGTTATTAACTTCTGCTTCAGTTAACATATGTTCTTAGGTTGCCGAGACCCGGCTTGCATCTCACACAATTGTTCTGAGACGACTTGTGAAGGTGAAAGATGCATTGAGTCAAATGGTTATTAGCAACCAATGGAGTATATGGAAGCAATCAAATTCAGAGAGGGCCCAAAAAGTCAAGGCATTGATCTTGAATGATGATTGGTGGGATTGTGTGAATTATGTATTGGAATTCACCGAACCTATCATGTCTATGCTTCGGTTTGCTGATACAGATGAACCATGCTTGGGGGATGGCTATGATAGCATGGACACAATGTTGGAAAAAATAAAAATAGAAATACAAAAAAAAGAGAATGATCCTGAAGACACCTTGTACAAAAGGGTGGAAGCAATTGTTCTTCATCGTTGGAACAAGATGACAACTCCATTGCACCTCCTTGCATATGCCCTATCTCCGAGGTACTATACCACTGAAGTACTTTCTATCCCAGGGAGAATACCGCCATATAGAGATTCTGAAGTTGCTAATGGGTATAAGACGACATTTAGTAGAATGTTCAGTGATCCAGAAGTGCATGCAAGTGTCATGAGAGAATTTGGAATGTTTGTCACAGGAAAATCAAAAAATCATACCGCTTCTGTTGCTAGAGACCAATACAACATGGATGGTCTTACATGGTGGTACCTCCATGGTCAAGATTATATGTACCTCCAACCTCTTGCAATCAAGATCCTTCACAAGTAAGTTTTTTTTTTGCCACTTGTATTGTAAAATTTAACACTTGATTCTTGAATTTATCTTTGCATTTTTTTTTTTTTTAATTTTTCTTTTCTCCAAAGCTGTAAGCTCTTCAATAACGGAATTGGTACATACTTTTATCCCAACCCCATCCGCCAACCCAGCAGGGGTACAGGGTTGGATGTAGCACCCGAGTCTACTGACTTGGATGCAACCATTCAGGATCTTGTTAGAGCCACTATGGATGATGTGGGGGATATTGATGACATATCACATGGTGTTGGATCCGCTTTGGGTTCAAATGATGATGATTTTGAAGTTGAAACCACTCAAAATCCAAGTCATGATGATTCTGACAATCCTTTTGATGATTGATGAGCACATGAACAATGAACATTGAATCATGTTTCATGAACTGCATTTGTAATTCGGTAATTTTATTTGAATATTTTCAACTATCAATTGTATTTAATATTTATCTTTGGCATTTGGCATTGATCAATGATCCGAGTATCATACTATGAAATGATTTAGTTTTACAATTTCTCTATGTTTCTCTTATTTTTTTGTATATATAATACATATATATAGATTTATAATATATTAAATTATTAATATATATATATATATATATATACACACACGTACCCATACGTACCCAAACCCCTAAAAAAATTTTGCCCGTACCCACGTACCGGGTTCTCGTACCCGAACCCGTCCCCGAACCCGAACCGGTAACTTAGTCAAAAGGCCTTCAATCTTTATTCAACAACTCCTGCAGCTCCCAATCATGGCGTTTGATATAAGGGCAGCATAGAAGGTGGGGGCCCACATAAACCATGAATTGAGGGCTTATTTTAAATTTAAATGTGTTTTTTTATTTTTAAAACAAGTTGAAACGCACGGAACGGTTGGGGGAGTCTAGGCGTCCCTTGGCCGTCCCCCTTTTTCCTCCCTCCCATCCCCCCATTTCCGGCACGTTTCCTTCTGATTTTCAAAAAAAGGAAACAGCAGGAGACTGTCCCTCAGCCGTCCCTTTGTTCCTGGGACATCCTGGGGACAAGGACTGGTCATTTCGGACAGAGGACGCGTCCCCGGGTTTCCCTGGATAAGAACAAATTAAATGAAGCGACTGGGCAATGGGCAAGTGCACAGAGGATACAAACTGCATTGATAGTCATCTGAAAAGCAACTTATTGACAATACTCAGGAGATATAAGCATTTGCATGCTGGAGATTTAGAAGATACTGATAAGCCAGATCTTCAAACTCCATGGAATGGAATAAGTCTGTGACAAATTTTCTTTTCTTCTGTTAGTCATACTTTGTTAGTACCCATTTATTTTGTTTTTGTGTCGTCATTGACTTCACCTCACAAAGACGAATAATTGCTCTAGCACATCCTACTTTGTTTGCTTGGGCTGTTGAGGCGTATTCGGTATCGCTGTCCATATTTTTTACAAAATCTTCTCATAGACAAATAATTACTTCAGCAAATCATAATTCATTTTCTTGAGCTGTTGAGGTGTATTTGGCATTGTTGTCCATCATATTTTGTACAAAATCATATAGCTATAGACTAATCACAGATGCCTAATTTATATAAGTTATTTTTAGAATCAGAAAGCATTGTTCCTAGCTTGCAGATTTTTCACTAAATTATGTCTTTAAGCAGGTGGGGAGTTTTGACCACTAAACATTTATAGCTTGAGCTGTCCCAACTCCCAAGTTTTGAACAGCTGCTTTGCCTATGCATATTTGTGTTTCTATAAGATGATTATTTTTCTGGCCCTATTGACCAATTCATTCCATGTTGATAATGTTATTTAATATTTTTACTCTGCTTCCTGCGTAAATAGCTACCATTGAAGTTTTTGTCATGAAGGATATAAACATAAATAAGTACATAAGCTCTATTAAATTTGCAGACAAGCGGTAAGAAAACCTGGGAATCCCATATCCTAGGCCTATATATACTATTGATCATTTCTTCTCCTTTTGCTTTATTGTTTTTCTTTGGTAGGTAAAAGATTAACAGTCATTATATATAAAATGAAATAAAATTTGACTGTCATTGTCAAGAGACAGCTCAACATGACCGATTTCTATGAAAAATCTGTTAGATAGGAGGAAGGAGACATCTAATGACTGCATATATCAATGTGATCTGGAAATAAATCTGATTTGGGACAGAGAATACTTCTTGTATGCTGGAAAATGTTTAGGATGATATGTGACATCCATGTGCAAGTTTTTTAAAACAAAGTGTTTTGCTAGTTTTGGTGAAATTGCTGGTCTGTAGGGGTGGCAAAAGTACCATTGACCTGGTGAATTTGTTATATACTCTGGTGAATTTTCTGTGACTGTGGCAGATGTGCAGTTACCTTTTTGTTGGAAGCAGTGAATTAATTACGTGCAGTTGTGGTGTCCAGTGACATTCCAAATTATGAGATTTTCTTCTTCCTCTTCCTTTTGGATGGTCATTCCAACTTCACCATGGCATAAGAGTCTATTTATAACAAGGTCAATTTCTATATTCTTGGGTTTTAAATCTCTTGTCAAGAGTTGTCATTGAGATTTTGCACTGTATTTTCTGATATTCATGACTGGCATAGAAGTTGTGGGGTCAATAAGTCATTTTGGGAGTGTTTGATTGGTGCTTAGGGAATTAAATATCTTTTTGGAGTTTGAAAAAGGCCCGAGGGGTTGTGGACATTATCTTGTGAGCCATTTTTGAGCACTTAGTGAATGTATACTCATATTTAGCTAGGGTTATTATCTACAGGGGTTTCTCTGGAGTATCCTAGTCATATTTTCATGTTGATTGAACATCTCATATTGTCTCATTTTTTTCATTTCTTTTGCTTAAGTGTTTAGTTATTTTGTTCCCACAATCTAGAACTAACAACTCCAATTTTGACAAATTAGTGAATTAAATAAGGAATATCATCATAGTTTACGAATCAAGTGGTATTAGCAAGATCTCATTCTTTTGAGAGGTGTGTTTTGAGTGTTTTGCAAGTTCCTTCCACAACTAGATGGAGTGTAGAGAAGATTTTTACTTTTGCAAAGTTACATTGAATCCCGGGATTGGAAGAAGTGTTTGAGAAGCATGATAGAAGAAGGGGATTATTTGGATATTGAAGCAAGATTCCAAAGGATGCAGAATGCCACTAAAAGTTTATCTCAATCATTGGAGACCATGAAAAATCTTATGGAAGTCCACTTGGAGTGATTGGATGATCACAAACCTAAATCTAATGAAGAAGAAAAGACTTCAAGGGTTGATGAGAGTCTCCCAAACAAGCTACTATTCAAGGCAAAGGCCAAGATTGTGATACTAACATATGAAGGAGATGTTGGTGTAGAGAAGCCTGACAATTGGATCATTCAACTTGAGGTATATTTTGGCACGTGTGCTCTCACTATAGATCAAAAGATCTCATTTGCTAGATGTTGGCGTAAAATCTAACACCTCTGGAGTGCAGGTTTGTACGGACAGCTATGTACACTACGCAATGAGTGCTCTTCAAATTAGGAGGGGAAGCTCCCTCGTTGTGCTGGAATGCATGGAAAAGAAAAGTAATCTAGTCCTATGCTTTTTGTTCGGTGGAAGAGGCACAAGGTTAAGAAAACCAAGAACGTTGCAGCTAAAAAAGGATTTTTCACAGTTTGAGATCATTAACTACAACTAAGCTAACTACTTTAAATCTATCAGGTTTCCTCAAGAAAGAAAAGCAGGCATGAGGAAATGGGCGAGGGAATGACTTGCTCGGCGATATAAGCGGGTTTTAGACTCTCTCGCCGAAGGCAAGGTGGGCACAACTATCATCTCAATCTAAACGGCTTATTGGGCACAACAGATTTAAGAATTTACTAAGACGATCTTATGAAACCCTAGGTGGTATAACACTTAATCGAATCAGCAAAGCCTTCACAAAACAGCTTTTATCTTTATAATCTCGTGAAACCCTATGTGGTATAACCTTCAACTATATCGATAAAGATTCACAAAACAGATTTACCGCTGCAACTTCTCGAAACCCTAAGTGGTATAACGATCGATCACAATGATAAATTAACACAAAACAGCCTTATCACTTCGATCTTTTGGAACCCTAGGTGGTATAACAATTGATTTCAATGATAAAGATGTTCAAACAGATATCTAATCTATGGAAAGAATTCAGCATCACAATCTTTCGAAACCCTAGGTGGTATAACAATCAATTGCAATATTGAAGACACATGAACAAATATGAAAAAGAGTAATATTGAGGGCAAGGTGGGGACAGCATATATTCCTCTCTCAAGCAAAAAGTTATTTACAAATGAGCGTAAGCTCTTATATACATCAAAGGTGTAGGGAACCTAAAATCACCTTGTGTCATCGATTCTTGCAATGCATGCAAGCAATCGCCAAACCCTAATTAAGTAAACTATACGGAGTCAGCTGGGAAACTACCCTCGGTTTATTTGAAACATCTAATCTAAAAATGGACAATTGTCGCGAGGCATGCCGTCCTTGTGAAAACAAGTTAAGCTGGAAGACTACCATCGGAGTTAAGCGAAAAACCCTAAAAAGAAACTCCAAGTGAACAAGATGAATCTCGAATATAGATATGCATGAGGGTGAATGACGGAGTTAACCTTGAAAGGAATGCTTGTAAGTTAACTCACATTGTATAATGTCTATCACGAGAGGTGGCTGAAAGTACATTCGTGATCTCAGGCAACCAATCCCTCAACTTGAAATTTTGTCAAGTACATCGACACTTCAGAAATCCCGACAGCAGGAGCAATCTGCTTCCAATCTTTGCACCTCAACCAACATTTCAGCGGTACAGCTTAGTATGGCGGCTCCGTAAGCGGTGGCCCGGCAGCATCTCTTCTAGCGGCTGATACAAAATTGGTCTATTTTCTAGCGAAATCATGAATTAAGACCGATTTGGTCTTGAATTCGATCACATTATTATCTTATTACTCACGAAAAACTTCGCTGTTATTTGTAGACGATATATTCGACAACTTTTAGGCTAAAATAGCCTGGCGAGGGTAAAATAGCCTATGGTAAATTTTCAGGCGAAAATCTAAAGAGATATGGGTTTGTCGAGGAAAAGGATTCGTTTCTAACCCGAGCGTCGAAATCAAGAACTTTCGACTTCTACTCGACCATGCAAAGACTTTTCAGTTGAGAAATTAGAAACTCGAGAACGAATGTTCTGAAGTTAAAAATTCCTGAAAAATCAAACGCACGATTTTAATTCGAGGAAGCTATATGAAAATGATCCAGATGTTGAGACTTGTCGAATTTGCCAATTTCAGGAACATGCGAATTGAAAACTGCGAGAAATCTGAGAACCAAGGAGGAAAAAGACGTTTTTTGTATGTCTTCTTCTGTGAAAATCGCTCAAGATTTCTTTGAATTGCTGAGAACTGTGAACTTTAACCTGCAAAAGAATGTGATTGGAGAAATCGCCTTTGCAAATAGATGAGAAATCTGCCTTTGTTTGAGAAATATGAATCTCCCTTGAAAATACGCCTTTTGAATGAAGAAAAACGTATTTTGCTTGAAAATACGCCTTTGCCTTGAAGAAAAACGAATTTTGCTTTAAATTTGCTTTGAAAATATATAAAATTCGATTTCCATTTGAAGATATGAATTAGCTTTGAAAATTGCGAATTTCTCTTGAGATTGAATCTTCTCTTTGAAAAATACGAATTTTGTTGAAAGCTCTGTGAATAACAAATGATGACGCCATACTTGAATAAGAAGAAATTCGCACCAATTGAGCAACTGCAAGAATTCAAAACCCTAACAAGAATAGAAGATCTCTGATTGGCCCCTTTTTCAGTTCCACTGCCACTGACTGGAAGATCGAATTTGAAAATAATAATAAAATACTTATTATCATGCAATGGCGCTAAAAATAGACATATTCTGAACTTCAGTTGACAAACTGGTTGAAGCTCTGAGATTCATCTTTTGACTTTACTGATTCCGAAAAGTCATCTCTTGAGCACATAGGCGTCCATTTGCTCAAGATACTTCATTTTTTATTAACTTCCTATTTAATAGCTGACAGCACTGTCACGACTGGCCAACTTCGACACTGATTTCCGGATGACCGGGTGATGCTGAAACTGTTCTGAGATAATCAACGGAAAGCCTACTGAACAAGGAAGAAATGTCTGTTGGGAGACACAACTGCAAAATCCATCGTTTAACCCCTTGAAAAATTAGGCGCACTTGATTAAATTGCTTTACGGGTTCCAGACTTAGCCATTTTCCTAAACTGCCATCGACGCTGAAAAGGCTGGCGGCGATTGATAGGTAGACTTCCTGGCGATCACCGAGGGCGAAGCTCACGGCATGACTGGAGATATTCCGCATCCGATGACTGCTCACACGACAACTGAAAGCTGTGTTAAGGGCCTCAAAAAGAAAAGCGCCCCTGGCTCAAGGTTGCACTTTGGACATTTCAACGAAAATCAAACGTCGTCAAAATACCCTACTTTGACAGCTGATATCTGGAGCTGGGATGACCCGATTCAAGCGTTATCTGTTTTAACGGACAGCCAGGAGGGCCCTCAAGAGAAGTC